>JARYGA010008243.1:0-41970 GCA_030545235.1 Helianthus tuberosus
GGTCGTAATTTGGGTCTAGGGGGTTTGGTGCAGGTACCCTAGGGATTTCTTCTGGGTTAAAGTCATGCATCTCCACTTGGTTTTCAGGGTTTTCTATCTCCATGGGTTGTTCTGGGATTTGGGGTTGTGGGGCTACTAGTTGTTCCAGACTTGGGTCAGCAGCAGTTGTAGCTAGGATATGGAAATTAGCTAGGCTTCTATTAAGCATATCCTGTGTATGGGCATCTGTCTTTTGCTTAGCGGCTTCTAAAACTCTTTGCTGTTGCAACTTTCCCATTCTTTTCCTACGAGCAAAAGCTTCCTTACTGAACCATCCTCTCCTTTTGTGAGGGAATGGCTCTTCCGATTGAGCTTTAAAGGCAAACATTCCTTCTTCCTGATCAGCAGTATACCCAGAGAGGGCAGGCTGTGAATAGGTACCTTCACTCCTAGGTGATTCAGACAACTGACGATTCATGTCTGAGGGTCCTTGATCACTCATACTGTAAACTAACAAATAGTCAAATAACACATAACAAATAATTACAGTTATGCACATATTTCCGTAATTTATTTTCAAACTCAAAATTTAGAATTTAAGTGTCAGCAGAACACTTCTTTGGCTCAGACCAGTGGCTAGGCTCTGATACCACCTTCTGTCGCAACCCCCGATCCCCGATTCCCGGGAACGGGCGGCCGCGAGCCAGTTTCAGTGGTATCGTGGTATTTGTCTAATTTGACAGCGGAAATTTTCATCAGGACCGTAGTTAGGAAATGTTTATCAGAGTAAAACCACCATATTCGATATTAATAATCACATGGGTAAAACCCAAGTTTCTTATTACAATACATTCATAGGGATAAACCCTATTTTATTGAATTTAAAACATCATCTTTTAGGTGACTTTTATAGCCATATTTTTCCCAAGCCTTCAGTGCTCTCCAGCTGGCTTTTTACTAATTGGCTGTCATATTTTGTTACCTGAAACATGTTTTAAAAACATTTGTCAGCGGGAAATACTAGTGAGTGAATCCCAGTTTAATCAAGAAACATTTTATCAATTAAAACAGTATTGAGAGCGATCACATTGTTTATTTCTACACAATTACTCATTCAGTACTGCCAATCCTACTTGTGGGTCATATTACACATTAGCTAACTCGTTGTCCAATGGTAACGTACTGTCATCCCCGACTTACTACTCACAGTGTAGTAAATTTTGTATACAAAACCCCAACATACCGGTAGTAATTGAAGAACTACAAAGACTCAATCACCGCTTAATCGTATTGTAAAATATTAAGGTTTTGTAAAATATTACAAAAAGGTTAACAAAAAGAGGATAAACTCACATTGCTCTCTTAGACTTCGCGTAAGGGTTTCCTGGGAATAATCTATAATTTATACAAATGTACATATGTTAGTATCATAACCCTTTGAAAATATTAATGATACCCTCCCCGAGACGGCATTCCAACAACTACGTCGGGCAAAACCACGACAGTTGTTACGGAACCCTAAATCAATCGGGCAGCATATCTACTTATGAAACCGGGGTTATAATACTTACAACGGAGCAGAACCTTGCTAATTAGGGGGTATAATACCCGCGTATTATAACTCTACTACAGAATTTCGAGATTGAGAATGAAATTGTGAGCGAGTTCGACTGAGATCCGATGCCATCTATTTATAGTTGCTGAACTCGACATTCAGGCGGCCTGCGTAAGGGTAGGCAAAGCCTTACGCGGCCCGCGTCAACATTGGGTCAATGTATAGCTTAGCTGGATCAGCATGTAGGTCCGCCACGATGTCGACACGAGTCAACACTGGGTGTCTCCATGTTTGATGATCTCACACGGCCCGCGTGAAAGTTGGGGTGGGTCTACGCGGCCCGCCTCAACTTACTATTTCTTGTTTTTAATTTATTTTAAATACTATAACTTATTTCGGGCTCGGTTTTTATATACGGGTTGTATTTAAAGACATATTAAGATATTTTAACATATACTAGGGTGTCGAAATATTCGAGAGTGTTGGTTTTATTGAGGGTTGTTACAACAAGAAAGGGTTTAGCAGTCTGATATTGAGCAAATTCATTGAAAAGATTGAAGCTCAGGAGATGGAACAGAGAGAGATTTCAAGAATGAAAGATTTCGATGGTGAACAAGACATTGGTCTTTATTACAAAGGTGGGGTCAGTGATAAATCTACCAACATGTCACGAAAAGTTGAAACTGCATTCAATGCAAAGAGTTCATCTGGAAGTTCTTCTAAAGGATCAAACAGTAACACAAGTTTTTCATCATGTCCATCATTTGATCCGAACATTTCAGCAACAAAGAATGGAAAGAAGTTACAATGCAACATTGTACTGAATCTGGAGAATGATGAGGATTATTCAGCAGAAGTTGCTAAGAGCCACATGTCTTTGTTGGGAACTGTGTTGGAATCATATGGTAGTTTTGTTGCAGGTCGGATCCGGAATTCAATGCTTACAAAAGAGGATTACGATCAGATTGACGCTGAAGAAATGGAATTGATGGACATAAAGTGGTGTTTGGCAAGTGTGTTGAGACAAGCTGAGAAATTTAAGCAGATCACAGGAAGAGATGACTTACGTGAAGCTAATATTTCTACTTTAGGTTTTGATAAATCTAAAGTCACTTGTTTTCATTGCAGGGAAAAAGGACACTTCAAGAGGGAGTGCATAAATCGCGAAGCAAGTGGAGCTCAAAATCCGTTCAACAACAATGATTACTACCGGAAGGCCATTTTTCATCAAGTATCTCAACAACAACAAGAACCACAAGTGGCACATGGTAGGAAAGTAATAAAGGAGTCTTCAAAGAGAGCTTGTATGGTGAATCAGGATGACAAAAAGCCAACGGAAGGTTTCAGTTGGGACAAATATATCTCAGCTGATAATAAAGTATGCCTGATAAACCAAGATGATGAAAAGTTACCAGAAGGGTTTAACTGGGAAGGTTTTAGTTGGGATGATTATGATCCAAACAAAACTTCACATCAAAAAGCTTTTGTCGCTCGAATTGAAGAAGATAGTGAAGATGATAAAGAGTATTATGCAAGAAGAATGGCAGCTCATTTTAAAATGATGGAAGAAAGTGACACTGAAGATGAAAAAGCTAAAAAGAAAAAGAAAAAGGTCAAAACACCAGTTAGCAGTGATGATGAAGAAGTACCAGTGATAAAGAAAAAGGTGGAAGTTCCAAAGTTTAAAGTTGATGAAAAAGTTGATGCAAGAAAGATTCCTGTGAATTGTGAAACCTGTGAGATCATAAAGAAGAAAAACAGTGAGTTGATGAACAACATGAACAGGTTGAAGGAATCTTACGATGTTCTGAATAAAGCCATGAATCAATACAACCAAACAAGTGAAGAACAGGCAACAACAATGAAAACACTTCAAGGACCTCTTATGATAAAGCAGAAAAGCGTTAACAACTATATTGAGAAGTGTGCTGTGCTGGAGCAGAAACTGGAAACACAAAGGATTGAAACTGAAAGAGTTAATCGTTTGTTGAAAAGTTACTCATGTACTTCTTATGTCATTGACAGGATTTATCCAACTGTTGAAGGCATGAAAGCATTTGAAGATGATGAAGTAAATGAAGAACAAAAGGTATCTGAAGAAAAGACTCCTGAAAAGAAGAAAGAAAAGAAGAAGGATACTAAAGAAAAGACATCTGATAAGAAACAAGGTGTCAGTTACAACAAGTGTCCACCCCCGCTTGAAAATGGATATTCTCCGAGAAATCCAACTTCAGAAAGAGTCGAAAAGGCAACAAATTTACAGTGGGAGTCGGAGTCTTCAATTAATCTGCCAGATAATATTGATGTCATGTTTACGTCATCTGACACTGATCATGAGTCCGAGTTAATAAAGAAAGTGGTCGATCAGGTATTGTATAAAGATGAATCCGAGGAGTCAAAGTCGGAGTCTATGTCAGAGTCAAAGTCTGAGTCGAGCACTCCGAGTCAAACCGTCAAACAGAGAAAAAGGGTTTACAATAAAGAATTCCTTATATCAAAATCTAATTTGAATGACGAAACATTCAAAGTTGCATATACATTGAACGATTCCGACAAATTATATTCAGATGAGGAATTTCCAATAAGAGGTGTTAAACCAGAAATGATCAAAAAGGTTTTTAAACTAACAGAAATTAATATTTCTGAAATAAAAGATGTAAATCTTAATGAAAAACCTAAAAAGTACACCTCAAGAGTTCAACAAAGAGAGAACAAGAAAAAGGATTACAGTTCTGGTTCTGGTTATCGAAAGAAACCAAACCATAATGGTAATTTCAAAAAGAAAGGTCTTGGATTTATTCCACCAGAAAATCATAAAAATGAAAAATATGTTAGAGATTTTAAATCAAAAATGATATTTGTTTCAGGTACAACTACTGAAGAAGAAAAAGAAAATTTGTTCAGAAAGCAGTCTAACAAAGAATTCCTTGCGAAGAAGCAAGAAGAGATAAAGAATGCTGATCAGATGAAAGAAACGAGAACCTGTTTCCAATGCAACACTGTTGGTCATATTGCCAAGAATTGTTCCAAGGCAATACAATCAAAACAGGGACTTTCTCGTAAACTGAAAGATAAAGAAGTTGTGTTTGAACCACCAATTGAGAGAACAAAACTTTTCAAAAATTCAACTTTTGAAATTGGTGAATGTTCAAACCGGTTTTACAAGAAAAAAGGAAATCTTGACAACCAAAAATGGGTTGTTAAGAAATCAGATGATAGTTCAAGCAATGACTCTGATTCGTCAAAATCAGAGGAGCCACAAATTGAGGTGAAAAGTGAAAAATCAGTGCCGACTGTGGATGATGTGAATTTTCCACCACTTCGGGCTGAAAATTTTAAGAAGAAAATTGGTAAAGTTGAGATTTCAAATCAATTCTTTTCTGAAAAGAAAGAATTTGATGTTGAAAAGGCGTTTAACCCCACAGTTCATAACATTTTTGGAAAACTGGTTGACAGGAAGGTCAAAGGGGTGAAGGAGTTTTATGAGAAAAAGTTGAAGAAACCAGGTAAGGTTGTTTCGTCCCAGGTTTGTGACTGGGATGGAACATATTATGAACAGTGAAAAATCTGGACTTGCCGGAGCTCCCAGGTTGGTAAGCGAGGAGCAGGTATCTGCATCTTTCTTGAGAAATTCACGAAAGTGATTTCGTCATACTAGTGGTTGAAAAAGGTATTCACCTTCAAGTGGTAAATCAGGGACATTAAGTTGTACTTGATTTTCTACAAATGTTATTGCTGTTAAAATTGGGAAATGTTATATTCCTACAAGTGGTTAAGAAACAAAGTGATGAGTTTATCCCCTAACCTACAAATGGTAAAATCAATCAACAAAACTTATTTTCCGGAAAAACCATTTGATTAAAACAAACTTAAGTGTTTTGAAATCACAATGGGAAAATAGTTTGTTGTGAGGGGGAGTTCTGATTGTTTATGCCAAGTGGATGGCGAATTGACGTGATTAGATATCGGTTGTCAATTTACTTGTATAGTTTGTTTTCAAATTTCTTTAAATGTGTTTGCATTTTAGGGGGAGTAAGAAATTTCAGAAAATCCAAAAACGTTTGAAAATTTGAAAAAGATAAAAACATGATAAATTGAAAAATGAGTTTTTGTGTCAAAGAAGGGGAAATGATAGTACATCAGTGGACTATCACAACATGCTAAAGAAATGGAAAGTAAAATGTGATAAATGGTCTCACTGATGATGTGCCAGTAGGTTTTTGCACATTTAGTAGATTGTGACGAGATATAAACCTAAATTCAAACTTGCTTATATCGTGGGGAACATCTCTCGGATATATGGGTAACCCCCGAAATCTTGTTTGAAAGGTCCCTCTTTCTGAGATACTAGGTCTTTATGCTCAGTGATATCTGGGGTATTATCCTGGGACTTCTGATTTTGCGGAAGCAATGGCCTAGTCCCCGGAGAATACTTTACACTTGCTTGAAATATAGCATACCCTCAGCATAAAAAATGATGAAACATTGAAAAATGCAAATCATGTGCTGTTGAAGAAAAGATCCTCTAAAGGGAACACACCAAAAGTCGAGCCGTCATCTCTCTGCTGAACGGAAGTTCTGACCTGAGCTCTCACGGTTTTCGCAATTAACCCCTTACAGATATCATCTGTGGTATACTCACCTGTAAGACTGAATATTGGGATCTGGATACGGGAGTATATTCTGAGGTGGGACACGCGATTAAGTTTAAGTGCTTAAGACATTAATCCGTATCTCGAAACAGTTGAAATTTGTGTGAAAATTTAAGTGGACCAGTATACTGACAATCTAAGTGAATCGTTTAGAACTTAAAATGTTTAAAGCTTAACGGTGTTGGTGATTTGTCTCAAAAACTGATATGATCCTCTTACACAAACTCACAAAAATATTGTTTGTAAATATTTCTTTATTGCATTTCATTTCATTCAAAAATCCAAAAAGATTTTAGTCTGTTTTAGCATAAATTTTGAAAAATACAAAAAGATTTTCGACAACTGGTGTTGGAAAGCTGATTTTAAAAAATTCCAAGTGCTAAACATGATGACAATTGGTTTGGGAGAGCGTGTTTTTGAAAAGAAAAATGATATTTTTTCAAGTGGTCATCAATAGTTAAAACTGTAAGATCATTCGTTGATTGAATAAATTCACAAGTGGTCATCAGTGATTATAAATGATAAATCTGATTGAGTTTTGTTTTTACAAATGGTAAAAAGAGTTTAAATTTGTGAAACTTATTGTTGGGTAGAGATTTATGCAGGTGAGCCAGGAATCGATCATGAACCTGTGAAGAAAGAGTGAGTCAGCTCTCGATCTGTGAACAAGAATTCCAGACTACGATCTCAGCTTACTGAGAGGGGGAGTCTGAATGACAAAGAGCAAGGTTCTGATCATGAGATTGCTGATGCTGATGAACTTAAGGAATCAAGAGATCTGATCAAGAGAAGATAGAGCCAGATTGCGATTCTGGGATTGAAGATTATTTGTTCGAGGAGAGTCTGTTGATGAAAAGATAAGAGAAAAGATTTGAGGAAGCTTTACAGTGTTAGATACTTCAAAAAGAGAAGCCCAAAGGCTGATAAAGATTGAAGATGCGAAGACTCGACACTTAAGACTCGTCAACATTCGAGGGGGAGTCTGTTGGTGCATGTGTCTGTCGACTTCGTCTTGTATCGAGTCTTGTTTTAGAATGTTAGATCAGGGCACGTATTTCGAGATTTTAAGTAATTTCGCTTGGAGTGGTAATTCCGCTTGAAGTGTAATTCCGTTTGAGACATCTTCAAGCGGAATTAGATCCCTATATATACCCTTCCAAGCAAAATTAGTTGTAACTTTTCCGGTCAGAGCAACGAAGTGCTGCCGAAGTGTCGTCTCCCTGTAAAACGTCATTATATCAATAAAATCGACAGTTAAAGTGTATATCTTGCTGAATTGACCTAGATACGTCTGTTTCCGCCTTTCGTATTGAGTAAAACTCTTCTGATCGACTCGTTCGGGTCTGAAAACGATCCCACAATTGGACTGCCGCCGATGAAGTCAAATGTGATCAAACTTGGACATCAGACGTAAATCTTGAAGAAACAGAACATAATCCCAGATTGTCTAAAGAAGCGCTTTTATCATGTGTGATCCAGAGGTCAGTCTCGGGGTGGGCATAAGATCCGTGGGCCCTATTGTCAGATATGTGACTCAAGGACAAGCCTTCGGCCCTGTTGTGTAATAGAACTTCTGAGCAAACATCTGACGTAGCAAGTACAAAGAAAAACATGGACATGAATGATTTACACCAAGTTTTGTTGCTGCGCCAGGGTCCAATACACGAGCTCACCCTTGTTATGGATGATTACTGGGAAGATTACAATTGTTTTGAGTTTTGTCAGATAATACTTCATTTGTCGAGAAACCATATTGTCAAAGAAACTAACATCTTTTAATACTCCATTTGTCGAGAAACCATACTGTAAAGATCTCTACACAAACTCTTCTACATCTTTTAACCAATTGTCCATCACTTAAGACCTTGAAAGATTTGTTGAAATCGAATTTGTGTATCTGAATCAGGTTCTCTGCCTTAGATCGGTCATTCCTTGTGATACATGAACATGTGATTTGAATTTTGAAAGTGACAAATTGATGTATCTGGTGGGGGTGATATAGTAATGTTCAATAATGTAGGAAGGATTGTAGTAGTAGTAGGACATTGGAATCAGATTCTCAAACAAACCAACAAAAACCTGATAGTGAAAAACATCAGCAACCATTTTTCCTTTTCCTTCAATTTCGAGAACATTCTCCCTGTGTACGCAACAAAGAGACCGCCTTGTTAATTTTAGAGTATTTTTATCTTTTGTTGATGGATAACGCAAACAAGTTCTCCACAGTTTGTTATTCAGATCTCTATTCGGTCATTTTTCCAAACTGCAACACACGATAAGTTTAAACTTTATAGTGTGTGATTTGACCAGGAATACGTTAAAATACGCTAAAATACGTTACAATACGTTAAAATACGCTAAAATATGCTAAAAACATAAAAATACCCTAAAATACGTTAAAATACACTAAAATACGCTAAAATACGCTAAAATACGTCAAAATAGTATTAAATACGCAACAATATGTTAGAATACGTCAAAATATGCAAAAATACGTCAAAGTACGCAACTAACGATATTTTCACACACGTATACATATAATACGACACTATGGAGTTCAAGTGGATTTCAAACAAAACTGTACGTAATCATAGAATAAGATATTCGCACGCAACAGAACGGCACCGAAATGACTTATGTTGAAGGTATACGTAATAAAACGACAAAATATGTGAAAGTTCGGCAAAAAACGAGACGTATACGCGTCGAACCGAGGGAAACACGATAACACTAAATTTGAAATAATGCCATATACGATCGTATAGGCCTATGTTGTATCGTATATCAGCTTAATACAAATCGTATAGGCCTATACGATTCGTATTAAACTTTGAATTTTCTCAAAAATACCCCTGAATTTATCAGAAAACCAGGGGTATTTCAGTAAAATCATCGATTAATACGCATCGTATAGGTCTATACGATGCGTATTGAACTATAAATTTCTCAAAAATGTTTTTTCAAATCAAGGGTTCCATCATTACAACCACTTGTTTTCAACGGAGATGTAATGCAATGATTCCTCTCAATTGAATAGACCGACACTTGCTTCATAGGACTCACTTGAATCGTCTCGGATGTAAATTTCTCAAAAATGTTTTTTTCAAATTAAGGGTTCCATCATTACAACCACTTGTTTTCAACGGAGATGTAATGCAATGATTCATCTCAATTGAATAGACCGACACTTGCTTCATAGGACTCACTTGAATCGTCTCGGATGTAATAACAGTATCAGGTTCTCAAAACAAGGATCGTTCTAATAGATTAAAGAACACTGATATCTTGGAATTTGATCTTGGAAGTTTGAACCCACCTCAATACTCTTGTTACCATCAGTAATCTTTGGAATTGATCTTGGAACAACATACTTTTGTTAACATGGCGGTCTCTTTGCTTCGTCCACTAGAACTATTTATGTATGCATTCTTAGGGTTTTTATTATTTGATCAATGGAAGTTGAAATCGGCTTTGTATTTAGCACACGAGAGTACTGAACAACAGAATCAGGTTCTCTTTGCTTCGTCCACTAGAACTATTTGTGTATGCATTCTTTTGGTAGTTAACAACGCTAATTAGAAAAAAAATCTGTAAAATTAATCATATCGATTGCTATAACAGGATGGATGTGACACACATAGATAGATAAGTTGTCACAGTTGTCAAGACTGTTTGTCGGGTTTCCAATGCTCACACAGGGTGATAAACAACGCTGATACGAACACATGTGTTTCGAAATAGGGTTTGTTCTTGGTTTAATGAAGTTACACGTAACATCTAGTTATATTCAGTAGTAAAAAACGGTTGCGGTTTATATTTCGCATAGCCACCATTTCCGTAGTAAAAAACAGTTGGGTTTGCATTTCGCATAGTCACCGTTTCCGTAGTAAAAAACGGTTGGGTTTGCACATTCAATCTTCAATACTTCATTAAAATACCAGTAGAAGAACCCGACACGTCTTCATGTTACGGAGAATGTTCTAGAAATTGAAGGAAAAGGAAAATATTTGTTGAAATCGAATTTGACAACTATGACAGCTTATTAAAAGTAGCAATCACCTCCAATCATTTCCTGGTCAAATCACACACTATAAAGTTTAAAGTTATCGTGTGTTGTAGTTTGGAAAGATGACCGAATAGAGATCTGAATAACAAACTTGGAGAACTTGTTTGTGTCGGGTTCTTCTGCTAGTTACTCGATCAACGGACTGATCGGTAACGTTACTCTACTTGTGCTCCGATTTAAGCGGCGTGCTCCGATTTTGGTTGCTTCATAGGACTCACTTGAATCGTCTCGAAAGTGGATTTCGGTTGGTTCAGATCTCTTTGGGTATATTCGAAACCAACTAAAATACGTTGAATTACTGAATCAACAGAAATAACTGAAATAACTTGAATCGTCTCGGAAGTACTGAACAACAGAAGGATGAGATATCGGCGGTTAGCTCGAAGAAGTTTCTCTCAATCAGGGATCTTCGAATGCAGTGTCTACGTTAAATACCGTTCTTCGCTTTTTTAGCTGCTTCTCTTGTTAAGTTTCTGAACCAACCGAAATCCACAAATACAAACAGTTTTCTCCGTCGCTAATTTCTCCACTCACCGTGAATTCGAACAGTTTCTTCGTAGATTCCAACAAAGTTAATATTCACTGTGGTGGATGCAAGCATAAAGTTAGAAACCATTCGTATTGAACCAACATTTCCTTCAAACATTCTAAACACTACAAGGATGTTGGGAATTAAACGCATGTACGTGACAAAACAAGGATCGTTCTAATATATTAAAGAGAATAAACGAAGTACAAAATCATCTGCTTTCTGAATCTGAATCTGAATGTTAACTTTGACTCATAAACCCTTGAATCCCAACGCTTCTATGATGATATCAGCGTTGTTTATCACCCTGTGTGAGCATTGGAAGCCCGACCACTAGCAGAAGAACCCGACACGTCTTCTATGATGATTAAGAGGTCGGTCTCGGGTGGGCATAAGATCCGTGGGCCCTATTGTCGGATATGTGACTCAAGAAAGTCATTGGACTGCCGCTGATGAAGTCAAATGTGATCAAACTTGGACATCAGACGTAAATCTTGAAGAAACAGAACATATCGGGTGAGTTGTGGTTGATTTATAGGAGGAGGTTATGAAACGAATATATGTTTATGTGAATTTAAAGGACAATACTGACAGAGGTGCTGGTCTTTTCTCTCACTGTGCAAACTTAAAAAAATCTCACCATAACACATCTAATATGACACATAATAAAAGCGCTTCTTTTATCAATCATATCATCGACCAACTGCTCGAAATCCCTTTCGTTTCTTAGGTTTGCATTTGACACAACACAACAAAAAATAAATTCAAAAAAACAGCGGCCTGATACGCATCGTATAGGCCTATACGATGCGTATCAGGCCAGCCGCCAGACTTAACCTGCACCTGTCAGTCATCCATGTTTTTTACTTTAATTCAATGCGCATCGTATAGGCCTATACGATGCGTATTGAATTCAAAAAGTGTGTAGATAGACAGGGGGTGTGCCATTAGAAAAGCCCTTTAATAAATCCACTAAACTACCAAATCAAACTATTTTTTTTACAAAATCTTTCTCTTATTATCTCTACCCTCTACGTCTCTCTACTGTCTACTTCTCTCAACTCAATATATTCTTCTCCTTCTAAATTATATATCCACCCCCATGGCATCACCAACTTCTTCCGACAAAATCAACAATTTTTTTAACGCGATAATGGAAACGACACAAATAACTATAGAGGAAGAAGAAACCCCGTCTGAACAGAGAACACAACATTAATGTTTAAATAGAGATCATGAAGGTAATTTTATTTTTTTGTGTACATTATACTTTTTGTGTTGTTAGTAATTTTTAGTGTAAATTATATAATTTGAAGTGTTGTTTATATTTTGTAGTATTGTTTATAATTTTTTAGTGTTATTTATATTGTAGTGTAATCTGTATATTTGGTAGTGGTGGTAAGGCAGTGGTTGTGGTGTGTGTTGAAGTGATGGCAGGTGTTTGGCTGACAGTAGTTGAAACCACTGAAGTATCAGCAGTAGTTGACACAGCAGGTGTTACAACAACTGTTTGGGTGGAAGTTTGATGTTGGGGGCTTTTGGACGATGGTTTTGGAGTATGCTTTGTGAGTCTGGATGGTATGGATTTGGGTTCCTTCACTTTTCTAGTGGGATTTCTTTTTGGCACAGGATTTTTAACATCCTCTCGCTCAGAACAACCCTGCGCATTCAGCTCCATGTGATGATTCTAAAAAACTTGTCTAGTCCTCTTGTAAGTTTATTCACTGGGGATACTATTGTTACCTGAACTTCCCTGACCCAATGAATGTACACAGTTGCTTGATGACCATTTTTACCCCAATTTTTTACTCTTAAGTGTTTTATATTTAAACTCTTTTCTTTTGACTTCAAAAGTTTTGAGATAAACACACTTCTGAGTTTTTTGTGATTTTCCTTCTTCCCTTTTTTCCCTTCCCATTCATAAGTAATGAAGTACTTACTGGGAGGTCTTTATTGAAGAAATACTTAATCCAAAATCATTTTGCAGTAATGTTTTTGAGAGATCTGGTCATATTTTGTACATGCATATGTCAAATCTCACATTACATATGATTTGGGCTATTTCAACACCTGATTTTCTTAATGTGTTTTTAACAGAGTTGATTTGGTCCTTTTTAACAGGATTCCCAACCTGTTTTTCAACACATAAGATCTTGTAACTAAAGTTTTAATTTCCCTCTTTTTATGTTAACAAAGACACTAATGTTATTTAATCAAACATAGGTTTTGTTGACACGAGGTACACACTTTAGCAGCAAACATGATGAATACAGCACAAAAGTTCATAACAACAATTGAAATCAATTTTGTAAAGAAGATAATTATACCATAGTTTACAGATATATTTTCAGATCTGAAACTTATAGGTGATTTATGTATGACATCATTTGTTGTGTCAATTTTGTGTGTCTTATGACATCTTGGTTGTTTTACAGAGCTTTTGATAGTCACTTTGAACATGATTTCTCGTTACTCTGTTTTTCAAATACAATCAACCTAAGTATCAATGAATTTTGAGCTGGACTGTTATGTCAAATTGATTGTTAGATCGAATTTGACTGTCCAGGATCTGATACCAATTGTTAGGATCGGAGGGTCTAATGATTGTGTTTGTTTGTATAATTTGAACAAATCAATAAAAATGAACAGATTTTAAGTGCAGCGGAAATGAACAACAAACTTTGTAAACACAATTAAAAAGGAGAATAGTTTTGATAAATACATGCTTTTCATTGAGTCGAATGATTACAATACAAATCAAAAGATTACAAGGCATGCTTACAAATTAAACTCCCCCTCAGCCTGATACTCCATGGTTGATTGCACAAGATGAAAGGATTGAACTAGAGGAGAAGAACTCACTCAGTCAAATCAAATGTAACAGTACAGGGTACTGCTCCGTTTATAGGCAAACCAAACCACTGAAGTATCTCAGCTGACGTCACCATAAAAGTGACATCTAACAACCTAACAACCTGTAACCACTGTTCCTATACAAACACTTCTAATCTTAACCACTGACTTTATACAAAACAAGTGACACACTAAACTACTGCTTTCTCCTTTCATCAGTGCTTTCATCAAGGTTGATCAGTCCTTGATTGGGCAGTCCTTTAGCATCAGTAGATTGAACCAGCAATGTTTACTTCTTAGCAGTCTTCAGGGCTTCATCAGCAGTTTGAAGGATAGCAGCTGTTGTATACGGACAGTGGATAGAGGACCATCAGATGTTATAGCCACTTTCAAGGGGAAAGCTTAATGCAAACAGCTACTTATTATGAATCCACTGTTGTGATCCGGTTTTGGCTCTTATTATCTGTTCCTCTGATAGGGTTCAATCCCAACATTTATACATGAAATAACTCATCAAAAGTTAACCTATGTATCATTTTCATGCTCGGTAAATAAGTTGCATATTTACGTGACACTTAACGAAATTACCGTTTTAACCGTACAAGTGTACATGCATAGTCTTAACTCCTACTATCATGTCAACACTTAACATATCACATTACACATACTCATATCCACATATCATATCATAATACACAAATTTCACCCTTGAATAACCCGTTTTCGTGTACGTTGAAATATGCGTATATTAACGTTTCGGTAAAGTTTTAGGGCGTTGGAAGTCACATATGACTAGCCAAACACCATGGATACTTAATATAAGTTAAAATACTTATATTTATATTAAAAATATTAGTTTATAACCTGATCTAAAACAGTTTTGCAAAAATCACTTTAAAAGCCGATTTTTACCGTTTTCAACGCATAGTCTTGTACCGAACTTTACTATAATCATCCCAAGTTGTCACGAATTCGTAATTAACATAAGACATGTTATTTACTAAATAATATGGTACTAATATCCATGTTAGTGCAGATTTCTTGTAAGTCACATAAATCATGCAATTTCACCCATTTTACCACTTTTTACGCTTTATGTACATGAAAAGCTACCAAACTTATGACATAATTTCATATTATCATAACATATCATTTAGCATCATTTTAACATGCTTATATTCTGATTTAATCCATCTTTATCATACCATTTCCAGATCATCAACTTATGATAATTTAATCATCATATATATTTATGTACAAGTACCTAATGCATGATTATCATATCATCATCATCCATGATTTTAAATGCATCTACCATACATTTATTATAACTTCCAAATAAATCCAATACATCATCTTCATCTAATCATCATCAAATTATTCATAGCATTAATGCATGTAACATTCTTATGCTTTTATGAACTAACCAGCAAAAATCATATGCATGCATATATACATATAAACATACACGATACACATATATACATATATATACTTCCAAAACCCACTTTTTATATATTTATTGTCCATCATATGAACTTTATTCAAAAACCCTTTTTGATCATGCATGCATCAATCTTTCAAGAATCACATCATTTAAAGTCAACTAACAATCAAAACACAAACTCAATCCCATATATACATACATTTTGGCCATATATACACACACATAAAGTTCCATTTTTATTTTGTTTAAAACCCATTTGTTATTAGTTTTCAAGTTTGTGAAGAACTACAAGTTTATGAGAAACCATCCATCATCATCATCATCATCATCAAGAATAAGATTTTAAAAACTAAGTTTATACCTTTCAAGAATTTGGTGGGTTTTGATAAGATTTTGATGATATGGAGCCTTTTCTTCTTGGAAACTCCCTTAGATCTTCAAACCAACTTGAAACTAACTTGGATTGTACTTGAATCTTCAAGAAAGCTTCAAAATTTGAAAATAGTGGTGTGTGTGTGTGTTCGGCCGTGAGGGAGAGAAAGAGATTGAGTGAATGGTTTGTTGGTTTTGGGAAATGGTTTTATGGATGCATCTTGAATTCTAATCATTGCGCATAGGCCCTAGCTTCCACACTTGGCAAAATGGAAGGGAAAAGAAAAGGTGGCCACCCTTTTTCGGCCGCCACCTATGTATACACACACATACCATGCATATATATTGTCACAACCCCCGACCCCACCTTGGGAGTGGGAGCCGTGAGCCAGTCAAGTGGTACCAGTGTTTATTAAATACGCAACAGAAAAATTTTTCATCAGGATCGTAGTTAAGAAATAATTTCAGAGTTTCTAACACACAAAATTTTTAATATTAAACAAATGGGCTAAAACCCGTATTTCATTCAAATGTTTTTATAGAGATAAACCCTAATAAATAAAACATAAATTTCTTCTTTTATTCAGGCATTTATAGCCACTTTATTTAAGCCTTTAGTGCTCCATAGCTGGCTTCTATTATTTTCATAGTGGTATTCCTGAAACGCATTTAAAAACATTTTATTAGCAAGAAACACTGGTGAGTTCATTCTATTTTATAAAAAGACACATTGTTATAACTTTACAGTATTAAGAGCGATTACAATTTTGTATCTAACAAAACTCCAAAGTATTTGTCACTCGACGGATCTGTGACTATGGTCATATCACACATTGGCTAACCCATTGTCCAATTGTGAATATTATCAAGTACTGTATACAAACCCCATAATACTGGTAGTAATTGTAGAATACAAAGATACACTGTAAGTGTAACTGAAAACATTTAGGGTTTTGTAAAGCATTTTAAATAAATTGGCTCACAATAATGTGATAAAAAGGAGAATGACTCACTTTGTAACTTTAGGGTTTAACTATAGGTCTCCTGGTATAATCTTAGGTATAACTCCTAAGCTTTTTAATAAAATATATAATGCACTCGTGTTAAGTACAATAACCCAATTCAACTTTATCAATACATCACGAGATCAGAACCCCAACTTAGTTTACAAAGCATAGCCTTTATCAGGCAGCGCTTTGGCAACAGTTGCTGGGTTCAAGATTGCTCGGACAGGGTATCGAATCAGTGATCAGGGGTTAAAACACTTAAAACGAGGTGGAGCTTTATAGGATTTAGGGGTGAATTACTAAAGAAAATAGGGTATACAGAAGAGCAGAGAGAGAGAGAGAGATAGCGAGAAAGAAGGGAACATAAGTGAGCAACTTGAAATGTTATTCTACGGCTCCTATTTATACTAAATGTAGGAGGTATTGAAACTTGGAGTGCACGCCAATCACACGCACGCGTACACAATTCTCATTAAATGTTAGTTTTGATTTTTTTATTATTTTATTTTTATAATTAATTCAGCTGTTTCACTCATTTATCGCTTATAACTTCTAAAATATAACGTTTTATAAAATGATAAATATGTCATTAGAACGAGAATATTTTTATCTACATTTTGACCTAAGTTTCATTAAAAACGGAGTAAGGTTAATTATAATGTATTTTTATTATTATAATTATTAAATGGTTCCTGTGTTCGTCTAAATACCTCATATTTCTAACAGTCAACTTACCCGTAATCTACCCGTTTACTAATATAAGTTTTATATACTTTAATAAAATGGAAATGTTACATACGTATACATATATTATATATTTCTAGTTAAATACAAGTATTTAACTACCGGGTATTTTATCTCGCGTTTTAATCGCGTTTTAAAGCGTTTAAAATTATGTTTATCATTATATAAAAATTAACTCGCCATAACATTGCTAAACAATATTTTATTTTCTTGACTGTGTCCGTCGTTTATATTTTGTAAGATACGCGTGATATTGTGTAGTACGCGCTTAAATTTGCAAAACAACGTTTTTAAGCATTTTACATAATTTTTCCTCATGGATATGATTAAAAAATAAATTTTAATCATAATGGGATATTTTTAGGATTTTAACATTAATCGGGTGGTCACCAACGTTCGTTTCGCATTTTGTTCGTTACGCAATAAGCGTTTATCATATTTTTACCAACAAACTTTTTAACAAAGTTTAGACTTGCCAACACATCAAATACCATCAATTAACACCAAATTCAAAATAATATTACCTTTATTCATTGATAACACATGTCACACTAGTACGGTACAAACTCAAAATAGTCAGGTGTCACAGTCTCCCCCTGTTTAGGAAATTTCGTCCCCGAAATTCTACACTACAAGTCTCGATTTTGCACTAGACAGAAAGAGACGGGGATATTTCTGTTGCATCTGTTTCTGTTGTTCCCATGTGAACTCGGGTCCACGTTTGGAATTCTAGTGAACATTTACCAACTTAATCTGACTCATCCTAAGCTTCTGAATCTTCGAATCCAGAACTTCAATAAGTTCTTCGATAAATCTCAGTTTTATCATCAACATGGACCTCATCAGGGGGTATAATCAGCGTCTCATCCGACAGACACTTTTTTAGGTTAGATACATGAAACACGTCATGTACTCCAATCAATTCCTGTTGTAGCTTGAGCCGATAAGCGACTGATCCAACTCTAGCTCGGATCTTGAAAGGACCTATATAAATCAGGCTAAGTTTTCCCCCTTTTCCAAATCTAACAGCACCCTTCCAAGGTGACACCTTCAACAAAACACGATCACCGACTTGAAACACCAACGATTTTCTTCGGTTGTCTGCACAACTCTTTTGTCAATAGGCGGCGGCTTTCAACCTTCCCTTAATTTGAGCAATTATCAGTGGTTTCCTGGATAAGCTCGGGCCTGGTTAGTTTCCTTTCGCCAACTTCAGCCCAACAGAGAGGCGATCGACATTTCCTTCCGTACAAAGCTTCAAACGGAGCGCCTTTAATACTCGCGTGATAACTGTTGTTGTAGGAAAACTCAACTAATGGCAGATGAGTATCCTAACTTCCACCGAAATCTATCGCACACGCTCGTAACATATCATCCAAAGATCGAATGGTTCTTTCACTCTGACCATCTGTTTTAGGATGATACGCAGTACTCATGTCCAATCTAGAACCCAGCGACTCCTAAAGAGATTGCTAAAATCTGGAATCAAATCGTCCATCTCTATCAGAGATAATTGACACAGGTACTCCAAGACGAGCTACAATCTTGTTAAGGTACAACTGCGATATCTTCTCTGTCTTGTCTGTTTCCTTAATGGGTAAGAAATGAGCAGACTTTGTCAATTGATCCACAATTACCCCTATGGTGTCATGTCCACATGACGTATTGGGTAATTTTGTGGCACCCGAGGAAAATCCACAGTCGTCCTGGTTTATCACCTGGCTGCTTTGGGTTACTTATCAAATTTCGGGACAAAATTTCTTTCAAGGTGGGGATGATGTGACAACTCGAGATTTCAAGGCCTTTCCTCTATGCATCATTTGTTTCACAACTCATTTTATGTTGTATCTTGTGCATGATAATTGAGTGATTAAAGTATTGATTACGTTTGAATGATTGCATGAAAACTTAAGAGTTGGTCATAACATATTCATGTTTAATTCTGGATTCCACAATACACTTGACGAAGGATCACCCTCGACGAAGAATGAATCTTCATCATAACCATTCCCCGAAGAAGACCCCCAACGAAGAATAGGTCTTCGTCATTCTTCGTCACATTCACAACTTGGCGAAGAATGATCTTCGCCAAGTGATACTTTGCCAAAAGGGCTCTCGGCCCAAATCCATTAGAAGCCCAATGTGTATGCTTGTACCTCACATATTCACGAGATTGGGAGGATTGGTTTGATAAACACAAAAGGAAATAGCAAACCCTAGCACTCTCTCCGTCCCTTCTCGAGATCGACGGCAAACCCTTCTTCTCATCGGAGCTTTCTCTCGTTCTAGCACACCCTCACCATCTGCACATCTCACGGTTAGTATGATAACATGTTTGGATTCGATTTCTTGTGGATTGGCTGTGTTTTGCTTGTGGTTTTTGGTTATAGAAGTATGTATTGCTATGATATGCATATGAGACAAGGATCATGATGTAGGGTTTTGTTTACAAACGGTTTTAGTGATGATTGACTGATTGGAATAATGAATGATGATTAAGTGTTGTTTGATGATAAGGATTCCGATGGTTCATTGATGATATTGTAGGATGATAAGAGTTTGATAGTGTTAGGATGTTAAATGGATGACATGAATCTGACAACAAATATCCATGATTGTTAATTGATGTATTAGGGTTACGTATATTGGTATTGATGATTTCTGATGATAAAGAACTAGTAATTGATTGGTGAATGCTAATGATGATGAAACTGTTAATCGATGATTAGGGTTTGTAAAAAAACCATAGTCTGTTGACATACTACAATGAAGGTTCCCACGACGAACTTTAATCGACGAAGAGCGTGATTCTTCGTTGGCTGGCCATGACGAACCTCTAAGGTTCTTCGTCACGTCCATTCTCGACGAAGAATACATCTTCGCCGTTGGGATTCTTCGCCGTACTCAACCCCGATGAAGGATAGTCCTTCGCCGTCGGGATTCTTTGCCATTGGACACTTGTGTTTGTAGAATTCTGTTTGTTGCATGATAACGAAGTTAACTAGTAATGAGGACCATGACTTGACTAGTGGGAGTAGCTCATTTTATCTGTTAAATGTTATTATGAGACTTGCACATGAAATGTGGATTTACATGAGAACTACGTACCTGCTATGCAATATACGATGATCTTGTTATGAATGCAAACGGTGGAAAATACGTGATTTAATTATTATGAAACTGATGTTATTAGTAACTACTGTTGGGAACGAGAACTTGTGTTATGAATTCGTATGAAGTCTAAACGTTTGCTATGTGCTACGTGACAATGTTGTTACATGTGACTTGTTGAATACGTGATCTAGATACGTGTTTACAAAACTGATCATCTTTGGTAACCACGGTAGGGTTTGGTTGACCAACTTGGAACGGGTAAAGTAACTTAACAAACCAAGCAATCCAAGGTGAGTTCACTGCTATTTTTCAAGCATGCGGGGGGAGGGACATCTAGTAAATATTCCGGGGAGGATTATTGGGTAATGGGTTTGACTGGAATGTTAAACCGGAATGTTGGATAATACACTCACTCCTATCACCTTAAGTCCCATCTTCTACAGAAAAGGTTGCCGGGGAGGCAACGGGGTTATTAGTTGATAGCGCTATTAGGTTTGGCACCCTCACACCGTACCGGGGAGGACGGGCGTGAACTAATTACCTTAAATCATGACCAATGCTGTGATAGGGGCATTGGGGAAGGGCAAATAATCTGGAGCCATCTTGTACGGTATCGAGTTATTATCAACATTGTTTTTAGGAAATGTTTTGAACTGAACTAAACTTTTGACAGTAAAACATGTAACACGAATCTCGGTAAACAAAACTGTGAACTCACCAGCGTTGTCTGATACACTTTTATGCATGCTTGCAGGTCTATAGGTACATATCATTGGAACTTGCTGTCTAGGATGCTGGAGTGGTCATGGGTTGAGATACATGGAATCACGAGACGAGACTAATGGCTTTCATACACTTGGTTCATGAATTACTTAACTAATGATTTATGATTCCGCTGAATACGTTAGGTTGTAATAAATGTTTTGTAACACTTTGTTATATTGAATGAAAGTTTTATTTGAAATCTTGTTATGAGTTCAATGTGATTGGTGGCTAGATCCTGGTACGTCACACGCCTTGCGGGGGTTTCCGCATGTGGTATTTTGGGGGTGTGACAAATTTGGTCACATAATTCATCGTAAGATGCTCCCATTTCCACTTTGGAATCTCTGGTTGCTGCAAAAGCCCAAACGGCTTCTGATGTTTAGCCTTAACCTTTAAGCAAGTCAGACATTTACTAACATACACCACAATATCTTTCTTCATATTCGGCCACCAATACAACTCCTTGATATCCTGGTACATTTCGGTAGAACCTAGGTGAATAGAATATCTGGATTTATGGGCTTCGTCCATAACCAGCTCACGTAGGTTACCCCTAAGCAGAACCTAAACCTGGTTCATGAAGTAAATCACTTCATCCGCTTTCGGTATCAGTTCACATTCCAAGCCTCTTAATCCTTCTTTACTCAAATTCTCATCTCTTAAAGCTTCTCGCTGTGCATTACGAATCTGAACAGTCAAACTTATTTGTATGGTTAAACCCAAAGCACAAACACGAAGAGGATTTTCCCGCTCTTTCCTACTAAGCGCATCAGCAACAACGTTTGCTTTACCTAGGTGCAGGGGCGGATCCAGCATGGTACAAGGGGAAACCCCCGCTACAGCTTGGTGCTCCGACGGTAGTGTAAAATTAGTGTAAATTTTGGAAAAATTAGACGTTTTTTTCGATTTCGTTACCGCTTTTTTTTAAAACGTTACGGCTTGGTGGATTTTCTAGATCCGCCACTGCCTGGGTGATAACGAACATCACACTCGTAATCATTGAGTAGCTCTACCCAACGCCGTTGTCTCATGTTGAGTTCCTTCTGATCAAAGATATGCTGGAGGATCTGATGTTCAGTGTAAATCGTACACTTCGTGTCGCAACCCCTGACCCCTGCCCGGGAGCGAGCAGCCGCGAGGACAGTATAGTGGTATCGGTGTTTATTAATTTGGCAGTGAAAAATACATCAGGACCGTAGTTAGGAATTAGTTTATCAGAGTGAAAACACCACACTTTTATAATAATAAGTACATGGGAAAAACCCAAGTTTTCATTACAATATGTTTATAGGGATAAACCCTAATTTATTAAAATAAAACTTCTTTCTTGTTTAGGTAACTTTTATAGCCACTTTTCCAAGCCTTCCGTGCTCTCCAGCTGGCTTCACATTTTGTTACCTGAAACACGTTTTAAAAAGTTTTATCAGCAAGAAATACTGGCGAGTGCATCCCAGTTTAATCAAAACAAGCTTTTATATCTTTACAGTATTGAGAGCGATTACAATGTTTATATCTACCGAATTACCACCCACGGTACTGTCAATCCTGACTTGTGGTCATGCTACTACTCACAGTGTAGTGACAAGTAATATATACAAAACCCCAACATACCGACAGTAATTGTAGAGTACATAGACTCAATCACTGTTAATTATACTTTAAAACAATTGAGG
Organism: Helianthus tuberosus; assembly: GCA_030545235.1. Classification (NCBI taxonomy): domain Eukaryota; kingdom Viridiplantae; phylum Streptophyta; class Magnoliopsida; order Asterales; family Asteraceae; genus Helianthus; species Helianthus tuberosus. Next base: position 22,757 of record JARYGA010008243.1, read on the forward strand.
TTTTGTAAAAACAGTTTATAAAAATAAGATGTGCTCACTTTGCTATTTTAGATAATACTACTGCTTTCTGGTGACTTCCTGGTTATAATCTATTAAAATTAAACAATGCACAGGTGTTAGTAAGATAACCCAATTTACATTAGCCATACCCCTGAGACAGAACTCCAATGACTGAGTCAGGCAGAGCCTTGACATGCCTTACGGAGCTCTAGATCAATCGGGCAGAGTAACTAATACGTAACTATGGGTTATATTACTTACAACGAGGCAGAGCTTCGCTTTTTATGGGTATTATTCCCGATAGTATTCGCACTATAGCTTTGAGAGAGAAAAAGAATTGAACGAGGGACAACTGAGGTCGAGAGCTCAATTTATAGGCCTGATCGGGGAGCTCTCGCGCCCCGCGAGAGATAGAAGGCAAGGCCTTCGCGGCCCGCGAGAATGCTAGGGTAGGTCCTAGCTTAGTCGAGTCAACGAATAGCCTTCACACGCGTATGGCCACGTGGCGGAACCGGGTTGAGCCTGGTGTCACCTTGTCGCGGCCCGCGACAAACTTGGCTTGTCTGTCTCGCGCCCCGCGAGCGCCCCATAATTTTGTTTTCAATTGATTTTTATTAATATAAAGGTATTTTAGGGTTATTTTTCGTATACGGGGTGTATTTTAGGATGTTTAGGGTGTTTTAAGGGTGTCGGGAGAGTTGTTATACTTCGTGCCATACAGATAATGTCTTCAAATCTTCAAGGCAAACACAACAGCTCTTAACTCCAAATCATGAGTGTGTAGTTCTTCTCGTGCACTTTTAGTTATCTGGACGCATAGGTTATCACTTTGTCCTTTTGCATAAGCACGCGACCAGGGCACAAACGTGACGCATCACAGTATACAACGAAACCATCACTTTCCTCGGGCAAGGATAGAATAGGTGCACTACACAACCTTTCCTTCAACAACCGAAAATCTTTCTCATGCTTCTCTGTCCAATTAAACTTCTTATCCTTCTGGGTCAATAACGTCAATGGTTGCGCTAATCAGGAGAAATTCTCTATGAATCTCCAATAATACCCAGCAACTCCTAAAAATTGCCGCACCTCTAAGGGAGTCCTCAGTGCTTCCCAATTCTTAATGGCTTCAATCTTTGACGGATCCATGTGTCTGCCTTTCTCATTTATGACATGTACGAGAAAATGAACTTCACGAATCCAAAACTCACATTAGACAACTTAGCATACAACTTCTCGTTCTTCAGCAGCTCCAAAATCATCTTCAGATGTTGCTCATGATCTTATTTGGTTCACGAATAGATAAGTATATCATCGATGGAAACTATCACAAATTTATCCAAATAGGGTTTGCACACCCTGTTCATGAAATCCATGAACACTTCAGGCGCATTAGTTAAGCCAAAAGGCATGACTAAAAACTCATAATGTCCATAATGTGTTCTAAAAGCAGTCTTTGGAACATCTTCATCAACAATCTTCAACTGGTGATAGCCTGAACGCAAATCAATCTTCGAGTAGTAGTTGGATACTTGCAATTGATTAAACAAATCATCGATTCTCGATAATGGGTACCGATTCTTGATAGTTAGTTTGTTCAGCTCCCGATAATCTATACACATCCTGAAGGAACCATCCTTCTTCTTCACAAACAAAACTGGTGCTCCCCAAGGAGAAAAGCTTGGTCGATTGAAAACTGTCTAGTAGATCTTAAAGCTGATTCGACAATTCTTTCATTTCTGAAGGTGCTAATCTATAAGGAGATTTTGCAATCGGTGCTACACCAGGAAACAAAACAATTCTAAACTCGATCTGTCTCGTAGGGGGTATTCCAGGCAAGTCTTCAGGGAAAACTTCTGGATACTCACTAACTACAGGAATCTCTTTAATCTTCCTTCCTTTAATCTTCATATCAACCACGTTGACCAAGAATGCAGGATAATCCTTACGCAACATCTTATGCATCTTCATAACACTAACGACTCTCGTTTCCCAACTTATCCGATCTCCGTGAATCACTATTGCTTCACCGCCAGGGCGGGGTATCCGCACTAGCTTCTCCGAACAAATAATCTCAGCTTTATTCTTGGATAGCCAATCCATCCCAACAACTACATCAAAACTACCAAGCTCCACTAGTAATAAATCAATATTAAAACTATGATCTCATAACCGAATACTACAACCACAAAAGACTTCACTAGTTTCTATCAATTTACCATTCGCTAATTCTATTGAATACTTTTTATCTAGCTTACTTGCTTGAGAATACATAAACGGTTCAAAGTTTTTCAAAACAAAACTCAAGTTAGCTCCAGTATCAAATTGCACGTACGCAGAATGGTTATTGATTAGGAATGTACCAGTAACAACTGCAGGATCATCATGAGCTTTCCCAGCATTCAGCTCAAATGCTCTACCTCTGGCACTTTGACCTTTCATCTAAGGACAGTTCGACTTGAAATGTCCCTATTCTCCACATTCAAAGCATCCTTCAAGCTTGACTTCATCCAATGTGCTATAGCGTAGCACTCACGGGTCGCATGCCCAGTTCGACCGCATTTGGCGCATTTTCTTTGCTCATCACCCTGAGTTCTCTTCATCTAGCCACTCTTATCATCCCTGTTCACATCTTTCCCTAAACTACTGGAGTTAGCCGCAAATGCTTTACTAGAACTGCGTTTCTTCTCACGCTTCTCATCAGAATCCTTCCTTGAACTCTCATACTTTCGCTTCCTTGAATCCTCATATCTACGCTCAGAGCGCTCATGCCAATCGGATTTCCTATCTGCATGGACTTTCACTGACGACTTCCCAGTCTCATCCTTTTTGTGAAGGCTACTTTTGCAAGCGGCATATTCGGTCAATGATTTTGCCAGTGAAGTAGCTTCCAGATAGGTAGTGGTTTTCGCTGATGTGACTATATTGCAAATCTGTTGTGCCAGTCCCTAAATATACCTTTCGATCTTAACATAATCAGGAGTGACCATTCGAGGAACCAATCTAGCCAGATCGTTGAATCGAGTCGTATAAGCTCTGACATTCAAACCTTCCATGGTTAGATTCTAGAAATCTGTCTCAATCTTCTGTAGCTCACTACGCAGAAAATATTCCTTAAGAAGCATCTTTTTCAGTTCATTCCAGGTAAGACCATAGGCAGCTTCTACTCCCAAAATTTTAACTTGATCGTTCCACTAAGATAAAGCTTCGTCAAGAAATGAACATGAAGCATACCTAACCCTCTGATCAGCTGCACAACCGCTGATGGCCATCACAGACTCCATATTCTCAATCTATCTAACGATATCAAGGAGTCCTTCAGCTCCAGTAAATGATCTTGGGTTACAACCATGGAATGTTTTGTACGTACATCCATGCACTATTCAAAAGGTTAATGAAAACTCAAGATTACACTTCGATTATATCATAACACAAGAAACTACTAAAACATTCCCAATCATTATTCTACCTGGAGGGTTTCCAATCGGCGCTCCACCAAAACCACATGCATTCGACCGCATACACGTCCATGCCTTGTAGTTTGGTTAGCTTCACGCTGTTCCAAGGCAGTGTTAACATGCTAAGCGATTAACTACTCCAACTCTTTGTTGGATCATGTGGACCCCGCCAAAAGAATAGATGATTGAAAGCCAAAATACTCTACAATAAACTGATCACCAATAACAGTGCTTTGAAGAACATACTCCTCCCAATGGCAAAGGCATCAACATCTGCTACACTCAAAGGTCTGCTAAAGCTAAAGTCTGTTGAAGCTAAAGTCTGCTGGTTTCAAAGGTCGGCCATAGTAAACCTCTGCTATAAGACAAGGTCTACTGATAGAAAAGGTCTGATCACCCTTTGCTGAAGAAGACAAAGTCTGATGAAGGAAGGTCTACCGAGGCTCAACAGAGGATAAGACTCAACAGATGTTGCATATCAGTGTTTTCAATGTAATAGTGTTTTAGTATTAGCAGATGTTAGAGGTTGTTAGATGTCATTGTCTAGGTGACGTCAGCCAAGATGCTTCAGATGTTTGTATAGTACTATAAATACAACCGTGCATGTACTGTTCTATTGATCACTTATCCTTGACATTTTGTACGAGCAAATCAAAGTGATCTTAAGCTGAGGGGGAGTTTGTAATTCATGCATACGTGAACTATTGTATTTTACAATTTTTCTATTAAAGTATCATGATGAAAGCAAATCTTCCAATTGTGTGTGATTTAAAGTTTATTCTTCCACTACATTATTTCCACTTTTGTTATCATCTTTCATTGTTCATCTTAAACATTCACAAACAATTCAAACTCAGATCCTAACAATTGGTATCAGATCTTGGTTAATCAAATTCGATTTAATAATCAATTTGATATAAAAGATCAACTCATTTCACTGATATCGTTTGTTCGTAGGAATTAAAAAACAGAGTAAAAAGTTTATTCACGTTCAAAGTAGTTTAAACAAAAACTTTGTAAAACAATCAAAATGTCTCAAAACACACAAGATCCACATAACACTGGTACCCTGTATAAACCACTGATGCTTGTCAGATCTAAGTATAATATCTGGCAACGTTGGATGGGTCATGTACTTGCACAGCAAAACACCGGATGCTGGAAATCGGTTATCTTCGGACCACATGTTCCGATGGTGCCGAGTGCAGAAGATCCCAAGGTCCAAGTACCTAAGAAACCTGAAAATTACTCCGAGCAGGATTTTCAGAAAATTAAGCTAGATGCGAAAGCATCTAGCGTCATTGCTACGACACTACCAAATGATATCTATGTTGGCCTGTTACACTGTAACAGTGCTAAGGAGTTATGGGATGCATTAAATGAGCAATTCGGTGGTACAGAAGATGTTATTGAAAACAATAGAGAGGTTTTGAACCAACAATATGAAACATTTTGTCATGTGAAAGGAGAGTCATTAACCCAACAGTTTGAAAGGCTTAGTTGTCTAATTAGTGAGCTAAAACTGGTAAACGTTGAGTATGCTAATTCAACCTTGAATGGTCGATTTCTTAGATCACTACCAGAAAAAATGGGACACTTTAGCCTTTGTAACCAGAAACTCTGTTGGTTTCAAGGAGATAAGTTTGACTCAGCTTCATGGTAGGCTTCTCACTTATGAGAGAGAGCTTAACCAGAAAAAGAAGCTACAAGAGTCAGGAAAAGTGGCTGATGACTATTCTTTTGGTAGCACAGCACTTATTGGTCAAGAAGAAACCGCTGGTGGTAGTAAGGATCAGAGTTATGATTATTTCATTGACATAACATCTAGTGGAGCATTCAACTCTGATTCTTACTCACCCAATTATGCTTTTGCAGCAACTGAGGAAAACCAAGATTTTGACAACTTGTTTTTTTGAATTAAATGACCTTCAGCATTTTGACCCCACAGATCTAGAAGAGATAGACATTTTGCATCAATTGGCATTGCTAAGTTTTAGAACTAGCAAGTTTTACAAGAGAACTGGTAGAAAATATCCAGGGTTGCATGGAAATTTAAAAGTTGGGTTGGATAAATCAATGATAAAGTGTTTGGTGTGCGTTGGGTGTGATATATTTTATTGATATTTTAAGCCCATTTTACGCATTAGTCAAATTTTAAATTTATAAAACACGATATTGTACTAACACTAAACACACACTTGGGCAAGTGCACCCATCTTAAGCGTAGTATAATGTTGGTAAGATACTGAGGTCGTCCAAGGACACAAGAGGTTTTAATACCGGTTTATCCTCAATGTCTAATAAATCTAAATTTTTGAGAAAAAATTTGAAACATGAAAATAAAACTAAAAATGAAAAGATAAATAAAAGAAAAACAGATAGACAAGATAGAATCACTTGGATCCAACTCATCTTTAATGTATCCTTTGATGATTTTCGCACTTTTGGACTTTTTAAGAGATTATCTTAGTTATAGTAGTAGGCCCCTCTTTTGAAGGTGACGTTACCCTCAACCCGGTGGTTTGAGTCAGCAGGGATACAATCCCAAAGGGTCGGAATATTGAAAGACAATTAAGTTAGTTATTAATGCGAAAAGTGGCAGACCCCTCTTTTGAAGGTGACGTTACCCTCGGCTAAGTGGTTTGAGTCAGCAAGGATACAATCCCAAGAAGCCGGTTTAAAGTATTAATAGTAGTTTACATATGAGGGGTTCAAGCTATTCGCACCCCCTCCATCCAATATCGTTGGGCATTGGAGGAGGTCCTAGTAAGCTTGAACCAGATCCTCGCAGGATCTATACACTGAACGAGACAAAAACTTTACCAAACCATCCCCCTAACCCCCTTCCAGGTAGTTAACGCGCTTTATATAGACCGTAAAGACACGAATGATGACATCTTTTACTTTATATAGACAGTAAAGTAACCTCAAGACACCATGAAGTAATGATAAAGAAAATTCACCTTCAACATAAGAAACTAGTTATTAAAGTCATTACTAGAAACCCAAATAAAAAGTGTCGAAAGATTAAAAATCAAAATTAATACATTAAAACTTGTCTTCACTAAGTGATGTAAGAGGCTTAGGCAAACATGGTATTTAATTGGAAAGAACTCTTACAATCAATCTTGGATCCCGAGACTACTACACACTCTAAAGATGGATGATGGATGATGGTGGTGGGTGTTGGTGTTGTAGTGGTGGTGGAGTGGTGGCAAAGTGGGAGAGTAGTGGTTTGCCAAGGGATGCCTTTCAAGTGAACCAAGCACCCCCTTTTATAGCCAGAACAGAACCCTGGCCACGGCCCCATGTCCATCCAACACAGCCCGTGGCCAGCATCTTTTCTTCCTTCATTAATTGCAATTGTCAGCAGAGGGGCCCACACGACCCCGTGTCTCCTGGGCATGGCCCCGTGGTCAACCCTTTGCTGTACTATCAAGATTCTGCGTATCTTAGAGTTGACCACGCCCCGTGTAGAGCTGGGCATGGCCTCATGGTGGGCGTTGAAGCTTTTGCAGGTTTGTCTTGTTGTGCAGGCTCCTGACCACGCCCCATGGTCAGGCTCTGTTTCCTTATTTTTTGCTTTGGGGATGCTGCCGAGGGGTTGGGCATGTCACGTTTATTCCTTCTTTTCATATTTATGTTGGTTTTTGCTGCTTATTTGCTCCTTTTGTTCTTTTAAGCTCGTTTGGTCCTGTAAATTCAAAAGGAAGAAAGAAACGCGCTTTTTCCAACATTAGTACTAAAAATGGTTAGTTTTATGCCTCATTTGATGTAATTTATATGTTGCATTTTGCACACATCAGTGGTATAAGTGTAATAGGCTTGGTAACTTTGCTTGAGAATGTAGGAGCCAAACCAGTGGTCCTATAGTTACACACCCAAGTCCAAGACCTCAAAACACCTAAAACACTGTCCATTATTCCCAATATACCCCTGCACCTCACATGCAAAACACTGCTCACTTTGCACACCCTGTAAACACTGTTCCTGTCCAGTATGCCCAAACCACTGTTCCTCAAATCCAATATGTTCAAGTCCTAACATCCCAGGTCCAAGTGCAACCTGCACCATAAGCTACAAAACATCTGCTTAGGCAGAGACCAATCAATAGAGCTTCTTTTGTAACACCTCGCAAAATCATGTCCAATATTATAAAGACACGTGTCATGAACTTTAAACGTGTTATGATTTGAATTCGAGGGACTAAAGTTGACAAACAAAGAAAATATGTATGTAAAAGGATCCAAAGAGTCAACATGCCTAACTTGTGCCTCTGATTGACCTTACGTGACGATCGTATTCCTTAACGAATAAATTGTCGGACGTAGAAAGCTGTTTATGCTCAGAATATAAAATTTGCAAAGCACATGGGCTAAACGTATCAACATGTTAAATGTTACCTCTGAGTGGCCTTTAACGATCCCTAAAGCATTGTAATATTTCATTTTTGCTCTCGCAAATATCGGATATCAATTTCATGAAGTTTTGATGGAAGCAAGACTTTTCGGGTGATCTTTCAACTAACCGAGAGCTTAACGGAGTTAATTTATGACCCAAGACACTTGATAGTTAACTATGGTGGTCAATAGTGCAATAAAAGAAAGTTATTTAAACTTAAAATGGACTAGGGACTGAAATTGAAAAACTGGCAAACTTTTTACCGGAATGACAGGTTCTCGCGGGCTGCGTAGACTTCCTTTAAGATCTACACGGGCCGCGACAGAGTCACCAGCGACAGATTCCTGCACAGCTGCATGTTGCAGCCTGTTCCACCACCATTGCATTGTTGTTTTTGATACCAGGGACTGAGCAACTGGTTTTTACTGCCCTAGGGACACTTGTGAACATCTGGTGATCTTATAGGACAGCTGCAATGATCTTAGAACACTCAAATTTCCTATATAAGGAGCTTGTTTTGGGTTCTTCACTTGCACACTTTCATTTTTACTTCAAAACTCACTCTCTGAAGCCTCCTGGTGTTCAAGGAAGCTTTCTCTAGTTGAATTTTCGTGCTAAGGACTATTGTGAGTGTTCTTAGCTCCTATATTTAAAATTTTATTAGCTTAATGACCGAAAGTCAAAGTTATCATAATGATGCTTTGACTTTGTGATTAATCACTAACGGTCCATCCATTATTCGAATTGAAAGTGGCTATGAGTTGGTAATTATGTAGGTGTTAAACCCTTAAAAGGGCACCTCCTAATTATCACATTTACTTGGTCAATTGTCGGGTCAAACTACTTAATAAAAAGTCAAACGAGTCAATTTTTACAAATTAATTCATAACTGATAATATAGAAGTTATGGAACATGTTTTAACACTTAAATAACTTGGTAAATAATATAAGAAAATGTTTAGGCATGTTCAACCCGACAATTCTGAGTTTAGGCTCGGTTCGCAACCGAAAGTCGCAAAAGTAGACTTTTGCTTTGACTTTCAGTTCTGACCCGATTTAGCTTAGTTTAGTTATGCCTTAGGGTTCCTTGGGGACCATATTATATGTTAGTATAACTCTCTGAAGTTATACTACATGGTTCCTTAGAAATCATAGATTACATGCATGTTCCGTTATTGCTTAAAATTGACCATTTTGCCCTTTTAACATAAAAACGAGATTTTTGGAAATGTGAGTGGACAAAAATCTTCATTTCTGATTTATAGGTATGTCTTAAAAATTTGACATCCGTTTCTGGTCTAGAATGAAAGTTATGCACGATATCGTAAAACTAAAGCTTTTTATTAATTAAATGGGATTTTTGACATAAATCATATTTAAACCCAATTTTTGGCACCAAACTTGCTACTCACTGATTAAATATAATATTTAGGGATTTTAGAAATTTTACCAAATTTTATACTAATCATAACATAGAGTTCTAGTGTAAATTTTGTATTGATGATAATGCCCTTTTCGCTAATAAAATGAGTTTTACATATCATTTTGATACCGAACCTATTCCTACTGATTTCATATGTTAAATAAAATATTTTAAGCTTTAGAAACTGATCAAGACTTCAAAATTTTATAAAAATTTCAAATATCGTCAAATACCGACTTTTACGCTAATTAGGCGCATAGTATAGTTTAAAACCATATTCGACGCCTAAGACTTGTTACCTACTGATTTTATAAATAAATTCTTATACTTTAACAGTAAGTATAAGTCTTGAACTCAGATTTCCAAATTTGACCTTAAAGCTTATGTGAAATGACCGAAATGCCCCTACGGTGCATAGTTTGGCCATAAAAGATAAATTTCACATATGTATGATATCTTACTGATGTAATGTTGGCATTGAACCCTACCAAAGGAACAGTTGATTAAAGCCAAAACTGGATCAGAGCAGTGGATCAAGAATAAGCAGTGGATGTATACAAGTCTCTCCCCTTGAAAGTGATTTTAACATCTGATGGCCTCTATCCACTGTCCGTATACAAGTACTGTTCTACAAACAACTGCTGATCTTATCAAAGACTGAAGATCTGTTGATCAATCCACTATTATGGATCAAGTACTACTGATGATACAAGTATTGCTGGAGTCACAACAGTGGAAGGAGAAGGCAGTAGTTTAGTCTTTCCTTTGTTATGTAATGTAATCAGTAGTTTGTTAAATAGTGTTTGTATTAGATCAGTAGTTAGAGTTTGTTAGGAGGTTAAATGTCACTTTCATGGTGACGTCAGCCAAGATGCTTCAGTGGTTTGCTCGTGCCTATAAATAGAACAGTACCCTTTACTGTTCTATTGGCTCTTTCACCACTTGTCTTCTTGTACGAACAATTACTGAGCTCAGGCTGAGGGGCAGTTTGTGATACATGCATGCATTGTAATCATTGCTTGAAATAAATTCAATCTTTCGGTTCTATGTTAAAATGTGTGTTGAAAACATTTCTCCTATTTGATTGTGTGTGAAAGTTTGTCTCCATTTACAATTCCGCTGCAATAACTTGTTCATTTTCATCTTAATCAAACGTAAAACACAATCAATTGAAACTCAGATCCTAACAATTGGTATCACAGCTCGGACAGTCAAATTTGATCTAACAATCATTTTGACATAAATAGTTCAGCTCATAATCGTTGATACTTGCAAATTGTTTGTTTCGTTGAAAAACAGAGTAAGGGTTAATTACGATCAAAGTTGATTAATCAGTACCTGTAAAACAACCAGGATGACGTCACAATCACAAGATGTTAACAATAGCATCGGTTCACTCTTCAAACCACCCATGTTGAAACGGAATGAATACAACATCTGGGAGCGAAGGATGAGTCACATCCTAGCTCAACAGAATACCGGATGTTGGAGGTCGGTTGTCTTTGGACCACATGTTCCAATGGCGCCAAGTGCTGAAGATCAAAAGGTCATGGTTCCTAAGAAAATTGAGAACTATACGGACCAGGATTATCAGAAAATTGAACTGGAAGCCAAGGCATTTAGCATCGTTGCATCCGCACTACCAAATGATATTTATGCTGGGTTGTTGCACTGCAACAGTGCCAAGGAAATGTGGGATGCACTTAAGGAACAATTTGTTGGTACCAAAGAAGTAATTGAAAACAATAGAGAAATTTTGAACCAACAGTATGAAACATTTTGCCACATTAAGGGTGAAACATTAACACAGCAGTTTGAGCGATTTAGCTGTCTCATGAGTGAACTAAAACTTGTTAAAGTTGAATTTGCTAATGCTACACAAAATAGCAGGTTTCTTAGGTCACTCCCTGAAAAATGGGATACAATTGCTTTTGTTACAAGGAATTCTGTTGGGTTCAAAGATCTGACACTGACCCAACTTCATGGTAGACTCCTGACCTATGAAAGGGAGTTAAACCAGAAAAAGAAGCTGCAAGAGTCTGGCAAAGTTGCAGATGACTACTCATTTGGCAACACAGCTCTTCTGGGTCAGGAAGAGTCTGGCAGTAGTAAGGATCAGAGTTATGATCATTTTATTAACATAACTGCTAGTGGTAACTTCAACTCTGAACCTCACTCATCCAGTTATGCTTTCACAGCAAACGAAGAAAGCCAGAACTCTGATAATCTATGTTTTGAACTCAATGATTTACAACATTTTGATCCAACTGATTTAGAGGAAATGGATATTCTGCACCAACTTGCTTTGTTAAGTGTTAGGACTAGCAAGTTTTACAAAAGGATAGGGAGAAAATTCCCAGGGTTACATCGGAACTTAAAAGTAGGGTTGGACAAGTCTAAAATCAAATGCTACAAATGCAATAGGTTAGGTCATTTTGCTAGGGAGTGTAGGAGTCAAACAACTAGACCAATTATCACACACCCTACCTCAAACCCTAGACCACAAAATAACCAATCCACTGTGCATTATAATCATTATACCCCTGCTGCTCATGTAAACACTGCTCACTATGCACACCCTGCAACCTCTGTTCATGTGCATTATGTCCAAACCACTGTCCCTCGATTTACAGTATGTCCAGACCCCAGTTCCTCAGGTTCAAGTACAACCAGCTGCACCACAACAAGTTACACCAGCAGTGGTTCAACCAGATCAGCAAAGCTTTTTCACCCAAGGCTTTATTGACTGGAGTAGCTCACCTGATGAGCTAGGTGATGAAAATTTTGCTCTCCTTGCTAAAAATGATGTTTCTAGTGATGATTTTTGTTTTGTAGCATTGGAGTCTGTGCAAGAAGGGCTGACAGCTGATGAAGGACAATCAAGTAATGAAACAGAGGATACAATTGCTGAGGCAGTGGTTAATGCTGTGGCTGATGAAATATTGTTGGAAGAAAAAGTTGAAACTCTGTTGGAACCACTGACCGACCCATGGTCTGAAGAAGAAGAAGAAGAAGAGAAGAAACATGGTGACAAGGAAGAGAAGGTGACTGATGAGAAAGAGGATGCTTGTGACTGTGCAATGATGGCTGCAAGCAAGGTATCACCCCAGGTCCTTAAAAACCTTTGTTCAGACAAATGCATCATAGCATTTGCTAACATCAAGGAGGTGAATGAAAACCTTGTTGATAAATTGCTAACCTGTAAAGTACAATTTGAAAAATCCTTAAAAGAATTGAAAAACAAATTGTCAGAAAAGAACAGTGAGATTTGTAGCCTTAAACAAGAGCATAGCATAGTCAAGGACCAACTCCAAACTATGATGGAAAAATATCAAGTTTGCAAAAAGGAGTTGGAATCCACCCAAATAACATGTGAAAAATGGGTGGAATCCTGCAAAGGCTATGAAGTTATGCTTGAAAAACAGATCAAAAGCAATGTAAAATTTGGTGTTGGTTTTAGAAAGCATGACCAAGTTGAAAACAATGCTGTAAATGTATCTGGTTCTATTGAAATCATTCCCACAAACAAGGATGGCCAAGAGGTTAAAATAACTGACAAACTTGGTAATAAGATCACTTTGGAAAGACCTGTGGAGACCTTAACTTTTGAGGAAATTGAGAAATACCAATTTAAACCCACATGGTCTGATGAGTGTGACATCCTTGAAAACTTCAAACCAATGAACTTCACAACCACTGATGGTGTAAAAGCTCCCAAGGAAAAAGTGATTCCTCTTAAGGACATCCCAGCAGTTGTTCAAAAAATCTGTTGCTAAGGAGTCTGAAAAGAAGAAGAAAAGGGAAAAGATTAAAAACTTGTTTTGTGATTTCTGTGAAAAGAAAAATCATTTGACCAAAGATTGTTTTCACTTAAAAGCCTATGATCTTAACAAAACAAGCACTATTGAGCCTTCACAAAGCTGCACCATCTGTGGCAAATCAAACCATCCTACTCAAAAGTGTGTGTACTTAAAATCTTTTGAGGTCAAAAAGGAAGAGTACATGTCAAAAACACCAATGAGCTCATCAAATCCTTCTGTCAAGTTCACCAAAAACCAACCACTGTTTGTGCCAGTCCAAACAGCTGTTACCAAACAGCTGAACCAAACCTCTGTTAAAAGAGATGTTCAAGTGACTGATGCACCCCCTGCTAACCAATGCCAAAGAGGTAAAGGTCAACCACCATACCCTAGGGTCCCACATGTTTATGAGGCTTACAAAAGGCCCTCTAAACCAAAAGTGAACAGGCATCCCTTTGGGTACCAGCAGATGATAGGGCAAGACCCCCAACAGTGGTTAGAGAAAACCAGCTCTAAAATTGTCCAAACCCCTGAGCTAACCACTGTCCATCCACCTGAACTTAACCTTGACACTGTTGAGACCCCATCCAAAGCCTTATTGGCTTTGGAAACCCTAATGAACTAACCTTTTACTACATGTGCAAGGAGCTTCTACATGCTTAGATAGTCTGTGGTATGTAGATAGTGGAGACTCCAGGCACATGACAGGATGTAGAGCCCTTCTTAAAGATTTCAAAACTCATGGAGAGGGTGATATATCCTTTGGCAATAATAGTAAAGGGAAGGTTCTGGGGTCTGGTACAGTTCAGTTTGGCAAAGTTAAGTTTGAAAATGTCAATCTAATAAACAATCTAAAATTCAACCTCTTAAGTGTCTCTCAAATGAGTGATAAGGGCTATGGCTCATTCTTTACAAAAGAGTGTTGTAGGATTGTTGGACCAGAAATGGTTGAAAAGATTGAAGCAATAATAAAAAGGAATATTGGTTTTTAATAAACCAACATTTGCCCCATTGGTAAATAATAATCCTATCTACGTAATTGGTATACAATAATCCTACCTATCAACATGTTGGTACTCAATGAACTTCCGTTAATTTTTTTTTAACTGAAGTTAGTTTTTAAGTTTTATTTATTACACAAACAGTCCATGTAGTTATAATTTACTAGTTTTAACTATTTTGTAAAACAAAAAAAACGTCAAGGGCCATGTAATTAAATTTTATAAAATAGTTAAAACTAGTAAATTACAACTACAGGGACTGTTTTTGTAATAAATAAAACTTAAAAACTAACTTCAGTTAAAAAAATTAACGAAAGTTCATTGAGTACCAACATATTGATAGGTAGGATTATTGTATACCAAATAAGTAGGTAGGATTATTATTTACCAATAGGGCAAATGTTGGTTTATTAAAAACCAATTTTCCTAATAAAAAATGGAAAAACCCAACTTGTTGCTCAAAGGAGTGGCAATGTTTATGTGGTGGATATGTCAAAAGAGAGCCCCAGGACTGATGCTTGTCTGTTCTCAGCTGCCTCTAACAAAGAGACAGAATTATGGCACAGGTGATTGGGGCACACAAATCTCAAGACAATCACTGCTATTTCAAAACAGGGGTTAGTAAGAGGATTACCTCAAAAACTGTTCACTTGTCCTGAGCATTGTGTTTCCTGCCTAAAAGGAAAACAACATAAAAGCTCATACAAATCAATTGAAGAGTCCAAAACAACCAAGTGCTTGCAAATGCTTCACATGGATCTGTTTGGCCCAGTTAAAGTCATGAGTCTTAGGAAGAAAAGATATTGTTTGGTTATTGTTGATGACTTTTCTAGGTTTACATGGACTTACTTTTTACACTCAAAAGATGAGACTGTAGGCATTCTGCAAGACTTTGTGACACAGGTTGAAAAGCAGTTTGATTTGCAAGTAAAAGTATTCAGGAGTGATAATGGCACAGAGTTCAGAAACAAGGAGTTAGATGATTTCTGTGTGTCAAAAGGAATTGTAAGGCAGTACAGCATTCCAAGAACACCAGAGTAAAATGGGGTTGTTGAAAGAAAGAACAGGACTTTAATTGAGGCTGCCAGAACCATGCTTGCTGATTCAGGTTTGCCATTAACTTTTTGGGCAGAGGCAGTAAACACTGCTTGCTATGTCCAAAACAGAGTTTTAATCAACCCCAGGCATCAAAAGACTGCCTATGAACTGCAGTATAAAATAAAGCCATTAATTTCATATTTCAAAGTCTTTAGTTGCCCATGTTTTATTTTAAACTTAAAAGATTCTATCTCAAAGTTTGTAGCCAAAATTGATTGTGGTTATCATCTGGGATACTCAACCACTGCTAAGGCCTACAAAGTGTTTAACACAAGGACCAAAACAGTGGAAGAGACTTTGAATGTAAAGTTCAATGAACTTTCATCAATGAAAATCCTAGCAAACCCTGCTGAATTATTTGATCTTGATAAATTCACATTTGAAAGTGTTGTTGTCAAGACTAACAATGCAGGTTCATCAGAAAATCCTCCATCAGACTATGGGTATGAAGTCATCATTCCTCAACAAAAGTCTGCTTCAATGGGAAGAGCAGCAGATGTTCAAAACAGCTGTCAAAGCTCATCCACTGCTACCTCAACAGTTGTTGACAAAAGCCATCAAACAGTGGATAAAAGTCAACAAGTTTTCACACATGTTCCTCCTATTCCTCCACCTCCATTTGAAGCCACTGCTGGATCATCAAAGTCACCAGCAGTGGTTAGTTCAGATGATTCACATCTGCAGCCCTCACCATCAAATGTCATTGTTCCATACAAAGGAGATTTAATCTTCTTGAAGTCTCATCCACCTGACCAAATTATTGGCAACATCAGTGAAGGGGTGCTCACAAGAAGTCAATCCCAAAACATCTGTCTTTTTGCTGGTTTCCTATCTCTCCATCAGCCAGTCAAGTACCAAGAGGTATTGAAAGACAACAGCTGGGTAGAAGCCATGCAAGAGGAGCTCCAACAGTTCAAAAGACAACAAGTATGGGAACTTGTACCACTGCCAGAGGGTATAAGTCCTATTGGCACAAAGTGGGTCTTCAAAAACAAAACTGATGAAAGGGGTATAGTTGTCAAGAATAAAGCTAGGCTTGTGGTTCAAGGCTTCAGACAGGAAGAAGGCATTGACTATGATGAAACAGTTGCCCCTTTAGCAAGACTTGAAGCTATCAGACTATTCCTGGCCTTTGCTGTTAACCACAACATCAAGGTGTATCAAATGGATATCAAATGTGCCTTCCTCTATGGTAAGATTCAAGAAGAGGTTTATGTTTGTCAACCTCCAGGCTTTGAGGATCCATTTAATCAAAATCATGTCTACAAGCTAAATAAAGCTTTGTATAGTCTGAAACAAGCACCAAGAGCCTAGTATGAAACTCTTTCCACCTTTCTACTTTCCATTGGTTTCACAAGAGGTAAAATAGACAAAACACTGTTTTTAAAATGGAGAGGGGAAGACTTGATGATTGTCCAGATTTATGTGGATGACATCATTTTTGGAAGCACATGTAATAAAATGTGTGAAGAGTTTAGGTAACTCGTGACAGCTGAGTTTGAAATGAGTGCAATGGGTGAACTCCAGTGTTTTCTTGGTCTCCAAGTAAGGCAACTGCAAAATGGCACGTTTATCCATCAAGGCAAATATACCAAAGAACTCTTAAAGAAATTTGAGATGGATGATTGTAAGCCATGCAGTACACCCACTGCAACCAATAAAATTGTCATGTCTGATGAAAAGGATGATTTGGTTGATCAAAATTTATATAGAAGCATGATTGGGTCTTTATTGTACCTAACTGCATCTAGGCCAGACATCATGTTTGCAACATGTGTTTGTGCAAGATCCCAATCAGCCCCTAGAAAGTCAAACTTAATTGTTGTAAAAAGGATATTCAGATACCTAAAAGGTGCTCCCACACTTGGTATCTGGTATCCAGCTGATGGAAATATCAAGCTTTCAGGTTTCTCAGATAGTGACTTTGCTGGATGTGACAAGACAAGGAAGTCCACTTCAGGAGGGTGCCAATTCCTAGGCAGTTGCTTAGTGTCTTGGCAAAGCAAAAAGCAAGCAGTTGTTTCCACATCCACTGCTGAGGCAGAGTATATAGTTGCTGCAAATTGTACAGCCCAACTGCTTTGTCTTCAAAATCAATTGCTGGATTTTGGTATCACTGCTTTGAAAACACCACTCATGTTGGACAGTCAAGCAGCAGAAAATATCATCAAAAATCCAGTCTCACATTCAACCACCAAGCATATCGACATCAGACATCACTTTGTGAGGGATTGCTATGAAAAAATGTTTGATTTCTCTGCATCATGTTCCAACTAAAGATCAGTTGGCAGATGTGCTAACAAAAGCACTAGATACATCTATGAATATGGAATAACAGGCAAAATTCTGTTTTTCTATGAATAAAAGCATTAAAATGTTTTCAGAAAATCAAAAATCCATCCTTAAAAATAGCTAAAAATGAATTTTTCATTAAATTATAGATACAAAATTATCAAATTATTCAGATTATTATAAATATAGAAACTTTTTAGCTAATTTTTTTACACATAGAATTATACAATTCGTGTAATATATGGGTCTATAATCTAGTTTATTAATATAAATAATTACAAATATTGTATGTCACGTGTCACACCATGCCACCATTCCATGGCCCATCCCACCCCGCTCTTATTGGTATCACGCCACCTTTCTGACAGGCGCTGACGTGGCTTCCACGTAGCGCTTCATGCACTCTTTTTATGCCCTCCCACACTGTATGCTCTTACAAGGAAAACTATGTAGCTAAATCTTCATAATATAGACGTGTCATTGCTTAGTGAGATTGAGATGTGGATCTCTCTAAACATATTTTGGAACCGAACTAACAAAGAATCATTCCAAGAAAAAGATATTGTTTATTTATTAAATAAATAAACATAACAAAATATTATGTTATGTTCATGAAAATGTTTAGTAAATTATTCATTCATGTACAAAATATTTTCTTTTTACAAAATACCGAGTACAAATTCTTGAAAGACAACCCATGAAACAACCAACAATTGCTTAAGTGTATGATACAGTTTTGAACTGTTATGTTGTATAACATAAGTTTCTGTTGCAAGCTTAAAAAATGCACTTTGGTTAAATGGTGGTTTTATTCTATTAATAATAATAATAATAGTACGAGATACATGTTTAACGACATGAACTGTAACGACAAAGCATATTGTTTTTACGATCTAGTCATCTAGACATGAACAAGCTCTGGAGGTAGACCTCAACATTATCAAGCCCACATAGTGTTTTCACCACAGGCATTGTAGCAGGAACATCTAACTCGAAAAACAAATCAGAACCGTTTAACCCCTTCCAAGAATCAAGTTGGTTTCTTGCTTCTTTTATGGCGGCTCTAGTTGCACAATGAACTGAAGCTGCAAGAAGCAATGGTGGCTCACCAGATGCTGCATGTCACATGAACAAAAAATTCACTTATAGAACTTGATTCATCGATTTATGATAATTTTTAAACCGGAACAAGAAGATCACGTACCTTTTGAAGAAAGAACGCGGTCTTTGTGATGTCCACTGTTAAGTATGTGCACATTTAGTTGTTTGGGAATGGTGTCAATTGTGGGTATCTTGTATGTCCATGTGCTATCCGCAACCACCAAACCATCAGAGTTTGTAAGATATTCTTCAAGCATGAAAAATCCGATCCCTTGCACAAAAGCCCCTTCAACCTGTAAAAGTTAAATAATGACATGTAAATAATCCTATAATGTGAATTGAAGCGGAAAGTAGGAAACCCTCGTATCGGGCCCAGGCCCGTGGGCTTAGGCCCACCAAGGCCGACCCTATTAGATAAAAGGTCCTCTTTCTACTTCTCCAAAGATTATGCTCTCTCTTTATATCTATACCCATAATTTACATTCATATGTTTATGCTTGATATATCCTTATACATATATACCAGGGCTTTGGCCTGGGGAATTTCTAGCGGGTTGTTAATGTTTACAGCCTTTATGACTTTATTCTAGCTAGGGAAGATGAAAAATGGCACTGTACCGCCACCAAGACAACCCCGAACA
>JARYGA010008244.1:0-27625 GCA_030545235.1 Helianthus tuberosus
CACAATTACACAAGATTTCCACATAATTTCATGATCGGGTTAAAACCCACTTTCTACAAACCACCAAATCAGAATTTTCGACTTACCATTTGTTGAACAAGCTTAGAGTGTTAAAGATTTGAGTTCATGCATTAACTTGGGCTCTTAATTCCTTCTTAATCCTATGAATTTCTGAAACTAGGGTTTTCTCCTTGGTTCTTTGCTCCTGGTCGATCCCCGTAACACACCAGAAGGTGTGTTTTGTGTTTTATTTTGTTTACTAAAAACTTTCATCACTTTTTACAAGTTCAGCCCCTCTAATTCTAATGGTTGATTATTAATACATTAACTTTCATTCTTATTGAACTAATACCACATTCTTTTAACTTAGTTAATATTACAAAATTAGACATTTAAGGTAGCATAAATAAATTGCGTATTTTGGGGTGTTACAAGTCTACCCCCCTTAAAAGAGGTTTCGTCCCCGAAACCTTAACACGTACCAAATAATGTCGGGTAGTGCTCCCTCATCTCATCTTCTAATTCCCATGTAAGATCCGATCCTTTCCGATGTTGCCATTGCACCAAGACTTGCTTTATAGTTTTGTTCCGAAGGTGCGTTACCTTGGAATCCTTGATAGCTATCGGTCTTTTAATGTAATTCAATCTTTCGTCCAATTCAATATCGTCGAGGGGCACGTATGCCGTCTCATCCGCTAAGCACTTTCTCAATTGTGACACATGGAATGTGTCATGTATTCCGTCTAAGGTTGGCGGTAATTCCAACCGATATGCTACCTTTCCAACCCGGGCTAAAATCTTGTAAGGTCCTATGTAACGGGGGCCTAGCTTTCCTCGTTTACGGAAACGGATTATACCTTTCCATGGGGAAACTTTTAATAACACATGATCACCTACCTGAAACTCGATAGGTCGTCTTCTTCGATGGCGTATGCCTTTTGTCGATCTTGAGCCGTTTTTAAACGGGCTCGCACAAGATCGATCTTTTCGTTAGTTTTAGCTACTACATCATTGGGCGCAATTTCTCTTTACCCCACCTCTTCTCAACAATTGGGAGTTCTACACTTCCTCCCGTACAACATTTCATACGACGCCATTTGAATGCTATTGTGGTAGCTATTATTGTACGAAAATTCCACCAATGGCAAGTGGTCATCCCAGCTCCCCCCGAAATCTAAAGTACACGCTCGTAGCATGTCATTAAGTGTTTGAATGGTTCGCTCAGATTGGCCATCCGTTTGGGGGTGGTAGGCGGTGCTAAAATGTAATTTTGTCCCCATACTCTCATGGAAACCTTGCCAATATCTAGATGTGAATCGGGTATTTCGATCTGACATGATAGATACAGGGACTCCGTGTCGAGATATTATCTCGCTAACATAAATCTCCGCCATCCTCTCAGAAGACAAAGTCTCCCGAATGGGTAAGAAGTGCGCGCTCTTGGTGAGGCGGTCTACGATCATCCATATAGCATCGTGACCTTTCCTTGTCTTAGGAAGCTTGGTCACTAGGTCCATCATCACTTCTTCCCATTTCCATATCGGAATCTCTAACGGTTGCAACTTTCCATACGGTTTCTGATGTTCTGCCTTTACCTGCAAACAGGTCAAACATTTTGCAACATACTTGACGATATCACGTTTCATACCGGGCCACCAATAATTTTTCTTCAAATCCAAATACATTTTTGTAGCTCTGGGATAAACCGAAAATCGGGATTTGTGAGCTTCTTCGAGTAACACGTCTTTTGCTTCACTAAACCGAGGTATCCATATCTGGCCATACATTGATTTAATTCCACTGGGTCCTTGGCGGATAATCCTTTCGGATCAGGGCATCGGCCACTACATTTTCCTTGCCCGGATGGTAAAGGATTTCACAATCATAATCTTTAAGGAGTTCTAACCACCTTTGTTGCCTCATATTTAAATCTTGTTGCTCGAAGAAGTATTTAAGGCTTTTGTGGTCAGAATAAATTGTGCTTTTCATACCGTATAAATAATGCCTCCAGATTTTTAAAGCGAACACTACTGCTGCTAATTCCAAGTCATGGGTTGGATAATTACTTTCATGTGTTTTCAGTTGCCTTGAAGCATAAGCAATGACTCTACCCTTTTGCATTAAAACACATCCCAACCCTTGGTGTGATGCATCAGTAAACACCACCAAGTCTTCCGTTCCATCAGGTAAGGTTAGCACCGGGGAGCTCGACAGCTTCTCTTTCAAGGTTTGAAACGCCTTTTCTTGGTCTGTACCCCATGTAAACTTCTCATTCTTCTTGGTTAACTTGGTCAACGACAGGGCCAGTTTAGAAAAGTCTTGAATAAACCTCCTATAATAGCCTGCTAAACCTAAAAAGCTTCTCACTTCACTTGGGTTCTTTGGAGGTATCCATTTTATAACAGCTTCCACTTTTGACGGATCCACTAAGATATCATCCGCATTAATCACATGACCGAGAAATTGTACTTCTCTAAGCCAGAAAGCACATTTAGAGTATTTCGCGTACAATTTCTCCTTACGGAGCACTTCAAGAATTTCGTGCAAATGACATGCTTGTTCAGCCTTACTTCGGGAATAAACTAAGATATGATCAATAAAAACTATAACGAATTTGTCTAACATGGCCCGACAAACTCGATTCATAAGGTCCATGAACGCGGCGGGTGGTTTCGTTAACCAAAAGGACATTACTAAGAACTCGTAATGTCCGTATCGCGTTCTAAATGCCGTCTTCGCCACATCCTCACCCCGTACCCTTAACTGATGGTATCCGGATTGTAAATCAATTTTTGAAAACCAGCTTGCCCCTTGTAACTGATCGAAGAGATCATCGATTCGGGGCAACGGGTATCGGTTTTTCACCGTCAGCTTATTCAACTCACGATAGTCGATGCACATGCGCATCGAACCATCTTTCTTTTTGACAAAAAGTACAGGCGCACCCCAGGGCGATACACTCGGGCATATAAATCCCTTGTCGAGCAATTCTTGTATTTGAACCATTAACTCCCGCATCTCAGTTGGGGCCAACCTATAAGGAGCTTTGGCTATGGGTTTGGCATCGGGATACAATTCAACCTTAAAATCCACCTCACGTTCTGGTGGAAGCCCCGGCAAATCTTCCGGAAATACATCAAGAAACTCGTTCACAACTTCAACCTCTTCCATCTTAGGGGTATTCTGTGACACTCTGGATTTTCACGAACAACCTTCTTGTTTCTGTATTCCGTGTACATATTATTAAATGAAAGTTTGTGAATTATCTTGATGTGCTATGTGTTGATAATGTGTACGTTTGATGTATAGTTATGTATATATATACGTATAAGTGAGCCGAGACCATGAACCCGACTCGAGACCACTTGGTCTCGAGTGAACAGTTGGGCCGCACCTCCTTGAGCCCACACGGAAACTCATTAGGGTGCATGGCCCTTGAATGGGTTATAAAACCCCCACATAAGCCGACACCTTCCTATTTTGGACACTCCAACCCTCAAACATTCCCTCACACTCACACCCACACACACTCTCTCTCTCTCTAAAACCCTAAGTCTCAACATCCTTCTTCCCTCATTCTCTTGGATCAATCGGCAACAACAAGGAGACTCGGCCAAGCTCATCATCATCACTCGGACACTTCATTTTCTCATCGTCTTTCTTGTCTCGGCGCCTTTTCACAACCGGTTAGTGTTTTAAGTGCTTTACTAGATGTTTAGGTGTAAAAATGGTGTCATTAGAGTGAATGAATAGCATGATGGTTGTTGGTTATTTTGAATGCTCAAATGGATGAATATTGATGATATGCAAGCATTGTATTATTTGAATGAGTTAGGATAGATTGTGTGGATATCTATGTTTTTTTTTTTGGGTAAAGAGTGGATATCTATGTTTGGTGATTATGAATATGTCTTTCTTGTATAAATGATATCGTGATTGTTGTGTAAATAAAAATGTATGTGGATCTATTGCATGCTTTAATTAAAATGGTTTTGACATCTAGTGTATGTAATTCTTGACCATGAAATGCATATGTGTGTGAGATGAACTGTGTGTTGTATTGGCTTAAATGAACATGTTGATTGAATTTGAAAACCCTAATGATGAACTATTTGAATGTGACTTGAATATTTGAAAAACTGAATGTTTGATCTGTTTTGAATCCATATTAGACAAGAAAACATGTTTGAGCATTGTGGTTGGATAGTACATAATATCATGAAATCGAAATTCTATTGGATAGTACAATCTGTGCAGCCATTCTAGAAACAACAGATGTTGGAGTCGAAACTTTCGGTCTCGACTCGAGACTATCAAAATGGCAACCCGAGACCACCAAGTAACGACTCGAGATAAGCTTTAAAGGCCCGAAACCAACAAGGTCTCGACTCGAGACCCCATGATCTCGACTCGAGACTGGACTCGAGACCTCTGAGGTTGTGACTCATGCCTGCACTACTCGAGACCAGAAGTCCACGACTCGAGACCTCCCGGTTGCGACTCGAGATCGCGTGTTCTCGAGTCGAGACCACCTTGTCTCGACTGGGATGCTTGTCTTTGTTATTGGGCCGGAGTGTATGGATTATTCGTGCTTGTTACTGATTAAGTGGACTGTGTGTTAACTGTTACTGTTTAAGAACTTGGACATGCCCAATAACTTAGAGGATATATATATATATATATATATATATATATATATATATATATATTATGCACGCTATGTGTTTGATACGTGTAAGATAAACGTAATTACTTATATCCGAGCCTGACCCATACTGGTAACCATATTAGGACGTGGTGACCAGCATACTTAACCAAGTAAACTAAACTGCCGAGCAACCCAAGGTGAGTTCACAACTATTAAAGCATGCGTTCCCGGTGGTTTGGGAAATGGAAACTTAAACAAACGCTATCCCCTCGTAAGGGATACAAACCTACTTTCTTCCCCTTAAATGGGACTCTTAGTTAATTACTGTTTATACGGAATGCAACGAGCAACACTAAACGAAACTCTATCACTCAAGTCCCTACCATTTAATACCGATTAGTCGCCGGGGCCTGGCGAACGGGTTATTAGTTAATAGCGCTATTTAGGTCTAACCAGCCTCACACTGACCCTTGTTACTGGGAACGGGAGTGAACTAATGTACTCAGGCAAACCGTCAATGAGGATAGAACATTGACAAGCGGGGCACTGCGGAAACGTACGGTTAAGTAAGTATTCGGTATTGTAAAACAGTTTAGTAGCTTACTTATGGGGTAGCTCCCCATGGCATGTATAAATGGATAAAATTAACTGGTGAAACAAGTTTTTGGTAATTAAAAATTGGACAACTCATGGACTCGCCAACATTTTGTTGATACTCTACTGCATGCTTGCAGGTACCCAGTGACTCAGGAGCTTGCAGCTTGGGAATGTGTAGTGGTCGTCTAACCCATGTGTTGGGTTCTAAATAATCTTGAATTATGAACTTTGTTTTGAAACTGTTTGGTTTATGCTTCCGCTGCTTACTTAAACTTGAACTTAAACTTTTAAAACTTTAAACTATGATGTTTACTAACTATTGTGGCTGGTGAACATTTTTACTATTAACCAATGCTCAGTATAATTGGTGGTTGGATCCTGGTCAGTCACGCCTCCAAGCGATGCTATTCCGCATGTGGGTTTTTGGGGGTGTGACAGATTAGTATCAGAGCCATTGGTTATAATGAACTCGATATTAAAAAGAAAGTCTTTTTGAGAAAAACCAGACTATAACCCGTGACTCATGACGACACTACACTCCAAGGGCAAGACTCAACGCACTAGACCCCATAGCTCGGACTTGTGTTTACCTGTTTGTCTACCTTATACTTTATGCTCCACTATACGTACTAGTGTGCCTAATTAGATAGATACACCCCACTTCTATCTCATTCTCGCTACATTGCCACATCACACTCATAACGTGTTCTCTGGTTGTGAAGAAAATGAGTGGACGCGGAAGAGGAAACGTTAACATGACTGAGGCTCAATTCACCAACTTGCTCAACACGGTGGCTGCAGCTTTCACAGCTCACCCTGGAGGTAAACTCGTTATTTTAGGATGTTTAGATCCTACCCCCGCATCGTCTTTTCACCTCTAAGCCTATTCATTTCGCTTCTCACAACAGGTCAGCAAGCACCTGCGCAACCACGTGTTTGTACTTTCAAAACCTTCATGGATTGCAAGCCTCTCCCCTTCAACGGCACTGAGGGTGCCATAGGCCTTCTGCACTGGATTGAAAAGGCCGAGGCTGTCTTTGCTGTCTACGAGTGTCCCCCTGCTAACTGGGTAAAGTTTGCGACTGGTACGCTTGAAGGAAACACGCTTTCATGGTGGAAGGCACAGATTCAGATGCTTGGTTTGGAAACTGCTAATGCTACTGCGTGGGAAGATTTCAAGGACATGATTAAGGAAGAATACTGTCACAGGGATGACATTCATAAGCTCGAAAACGAATACTTTGAGCTCAAGATGGTTGGATCAGAGATCGAGACCTACACCAAGCAGTCCAACGACTATGCTGCACTTTGCCCAAACTTGTCTCGACCTATGTATCGAAGGATCGAATTGTACATCAAAGGTTTGGCCCCAGAGATTATGGAGCCATGTGACCTCAGCCAACCTCAATACCATTCAGCCAGTGGTCCGTCTTGCTCACAAACTCACTGATCAGGCTGTGGAAGAGGGCAACTTTCCCAAAAGGATAAATGCTACTATTGGAACCTCTGGTGATAACAAGCGTAAATGGGAAGGAAATCAGAGCAAGGAAGCTAACCCCACTTAGACCCCGACTCAACAAAGGAAAAACTGAAAACAACAAAGGCCCTCAGCAACAGGGTGGCTATCGGGGAAACCACCCTAAGTGTAACAAGTGTAATCGACACCATAATGGGGCGTGTAGAAAAGGTCAGTGCATGTGATGTAACAAAATGGGGCATGAAGCCAAAGACTGCAGGAGTCAGTTCCCAGCTAGGCAGAATCAGCATCAACCACAGCAACAGCAGCAGCAAGGAAACAACCGTGAATGCTACAAATGTGGAGCAATAGGGCACATGCGAAAGGATTGCCCTCAGCTGAACCAGAATCGCAACAACAATAATCTAGGTGCTGGAAACAACAACAACAACCAGGGAGCTGGAAACAATGCGAGGGCATTCGTGATTGGGGCTGGTGAATCAAGGAACGACCCCAACGTGGTGGCGGGTAAGTTCCTACTTAATGATCGTTATGTTTCTATATTATTTGATTCTGGACCAGATGTTAGTTATGTATCCCTACGTATTAGTAAGAAGCTTAAGTCCACTCTTACGCCGTTAAACTCTAAGCGCATCGTTGAAATAGCTAATGGTAAAAACCTCGAGGCCTCACACGTTATTTGTAACTGCAAACTAGAATTGTCTCGTCAGACCTTCCGTATCGATCTCTTCCCCATCGTTCTCGGAAGCTTCGACATCGTCATTGGTATGGATTGGTTATCCAAGCATCGAGCTGAAATCCTCTGCCAAGAGAAAGTTGTTCGTATTCCCCGTCCTTCTGGCAAACCCCTTATCATTCAAGGTGACAAAGGCGGAGAAGTCACGGGCATCATTTCATTCTTAAAAGCCCAGAAGTGTTTACGAAAGGGGCACACGGCTATCTTAGCACTTGTCGCCGACACGCAGAAAAAGGAAAACAGGATTGAAGATTTTCCAGTTGTACGCGACTATCCCGAGGTATTTCCTGAAGAACTACCTGGACTCCCTCCTCACCATCAGGTCGAATTTCAAATCGAACTAGCTCCCGGAGCAGCACCTATAGCTCGTGCACCTTATCGACTAGCTCCCGCAGAACTAAAGGAACTTTCTACTCAACTACAGGAACTATTGGACAAAGGTTTTATCCGTCCTAGCTCGTCACCCTGGGGAGCCCCAGTGCTCTTTGTTAAAAAGAAGGATGGCACATTCCGAATGTGCATTGACTACCGCGAACTGAACAAGGTTACTATCAAGAATCGTTATCCACTTCTTCGTATCGACGATCTGTTCGACCAGCTGCAAGGGTCGAGCTATTATTCCAAGATCGATCTGCGATCGGGCTATCGCCAGCTGAGAGTCCGCGATGAGGATGTCTCTAAGACTGCTTTCAGAACCCGCTATGGTCACTACGAATTCCTTGTTATGCCTTTCGGAATGACCAACGCACCTGCGATCTTCATGGATCTCATGAACCGAGTGTGCAAACCCTACCTCGACAAGTGCGTGATCGTGTTTATTGACGACATCCTAATTTACTCGAAGAGTCAAGAGGAGCATGAACAACACCTGTGTCTTATTCTCGAACTCCTTCGCAATGAGCAACTATACGTCAAATTCTCGAAATGTGATTTCTGGCTTAGAGAAGTCCATTTCCTTGGGCACATAGTCAATCAGGAGGGGATTCACGTCGACCCCGCTAAGATCGAATCCATTAAGAATTGGCCTAAACCTAAGACTCCGACCGAAGTTCGCCAATTCTTGGGATTGGCAGGATACTATCAAAGATTTATCAAGGGATTTTCAAAGATCACTCAACCACTTACGACCCTTACTCAGAAGGGTGTTGCTTACAAATGGAATGATGCTCAGGAATATGCCTTTCAGGAACTAAAGAAGAACCTTTGTAGTGCTCCTATTCTTTCCTTACCTGAAGGTATCGAGGACTTTGTTGTTTACTACGACGCTTCTATTCAAGGAATTGGTTGCGTGTTGATGCAACGCGAGAAGGTTATTGCTTACGCTTCACGACAACTCAAGATCCACAAACGGAACTACACGACACATGACTTAGAATTCGGAGCTGTGGTCTTCGCGCTCAAGATTTGGAGACATTACTTGTATGGTACCGAGTGCACGATTAACACCGATCACAAGAGTCTCCAGCACATAATGGAGCAAAAGGAGTTGAATATGCGGCAACGCCGATGGGTCGAACTCCTAAATGACTACGAGTGAGCAATTAAATATCATCCAGGCAAGGCTAATGTGGTGGCCGATGCCCTCAGCAGAAAGGAAACCAAACCTAAGCGTGTTCGTGCCTTACAGCTCACCATCCACTCGAACCTCCCTAAGCAGATCCGAAACGCTCAGGTTGAAGCATTGAAAGACGAGAATATCAGGGCTGAGTCCCTGAGAGGATCAAGGAAATGGCTAGAACAAAGGGAAGACGTCGCTTACTATGTGACGGGACGTATATGGGTCCCACTTTATGGAAATCTGCGTGAACTCATGATGGACGAAGCACACAAATCTCGTTACTCGGTACATCCTGGTTCGGATAAGATGTACCACGACCTAAAAACTACATACTTGTGGCCTAGCATGAAAGCCCACATAGCAACCTATGTCAGGAAATGTTTGACTTGTGCGAGGGTCAAAACTGAGTATCAGAAACCATCGGGCCTACTCCAACAACCAGAGATCCCAAAATGGAAATGGGAGAAAATTTCCATGGATTTTGTTACTGGCCTGCCTAGGTCTCAACGCGGAAATGACACCATTTGGGTGATAGTGGATCGATTAACTAAGTCTGCACACTTTTGGGCTATTAAAGAAACAGACAAGTTCTCTACCTTAGCAGAGGTATACTTAAAGGAAGTGGTTTCGAGGCACGGAGTGCCAACCTCTATTATTTCTGATCGAGACGCGCGTTTTACTTCTGAGTTGTGGCAAGCTATGCACAAATCCTTTGGCTCACGTTTAGACATGAGCACCGCTTATCATCCACAAACGGATGGGCAGTCTGAACGCACCATCCAAACACTTGAAGACATGCTTAGGGCATGTCTAATCGATTTTGGCAAGGGCTGGGAGAAACATCTACCGTTAGTAGAATTCTCCTACAACAACAGCTACCACACCAGCATTCAGGCAGCACCCTTCGAGGCATTGTACGGTCGCAAATGCCGATCACCCTTATGTTGGGCGGAAGTTGGCAAAAGCCAAAGTACGGGCCCGGAACTTGTAGTCGAGACTACGGAAAGGATTGCTCAGATCAGACAACGCATGGCGGCAGCTCGTGACCGTCAGAAAAGATACGCTGATAAGGGTAGGAAACCGCTAGAATTCCAGGTCGGTGACCGGGCTCTACTTAAAGTCTCACCCTAGATGGGTGTGGTTCGTTTTGGAAAACGGGGCAAGCTTAATCCACGATATGTCGGACCCTTCGAAATTACCGAAAAGATCGGTAAGGTTGCTTACAGATTGAATCTGCCTGAAGAACTGAGTGCGGTGCACAACGTCTTTCATGTGTCTAATCTGAAGAAGTGTCTGTCAGATGAAACACTCATCATTCCTTTCAAGGAACTCACTATTGACGAACAACTACACTTTACTGAGGAACCGATTGAGATCACGGATCGAGAGATCAAAACCCTCAAATGTAGCCAGATACCTCTCGTGCGAGTTCGTTGGAACTCGCGACGTGGCCCAGAGTTTACCTGGGAGTGGGAGGACCAGATGAAGCGCAAGTATCCCCAGTTGTTCCCTAATGAAACCCACAGTACTGAAGCTACAACTGAATTTCGGGACGAAATTCCAAAATAACGGGGGGATAATGTGACACCCCGTTGAAACGTTCTCACCAGCTTGACAGTGGATGCCTTAACTTTCGGGACGAAAGTTCTTAAAACTTGGGGATAATGTGACACTCTGTATTTTCCCAAACAACCTTCTTGTTTCTGTATTTCGTGTACATATTATTAAATGAAAGTTTGTGAATTATCTTGATGTGCTATGTGTTGATAATGTGTACGTATGATGTATAGTTATGTATATATATATATACGTATAAGTGAGCCGAGACCATGAACCCGACTCGAGACCACTTGGTCTCGAGTGAACAGTTGGGCCGTTTGGGCCGCACCTCCTTGAGCCCACTCGGAAACTCATTAGGGTGCATGGCCCTTGAATGGGTTATAAAACCCCCACATAAGCCGACACCTTCCAATTTTGGACACTCCAACCCTCAAACATTCCCTCACACTCACTCCCACACACTCTCTCTCTCTAAAACCCTAAGTCTCAACATCCTTCTTCCCTCATTCTCTTGGATCAATCGGCAACAACAAGGAGACTCGGCCAAGCTCATCATCATCACTCGGACACTTCATTTTCTCATCTTCTTTCTTGTCTCGGCGCCTTTTCACAACCGGTTAGTGTTTTAAGTGCTTTACTAGATGTTTAGGTGTAAAAATGGTGTCATTAGAGTGAATGAATAGCATGATGGTTGTTGATTATTTTGAATGCTCAAATGGATGAATATTGATGATATGCAAGCATTGTATTATTTGAATGAGCTAGGATAGATTGTGTGAATATCTATGTTTGGTGATTATGAATATGTCTTTCTTGTATAAATGATATCGTGATTGTTGTGTAAGTAAAAATGTATGTGGATCTATTGCTTGCTTTAATTAAAATGGTTTTGACATCTAGTGTATGTAATTCTTGACCATGAAATGCATATGTGTGTAAGATGAACTGTGTGTTGTATTGGCTTAAATGAACATGTTGATTGAATATGAAAACCCTAATGATGACCTGTTTAATGTGACTTGAATATTTGAAAAACTGAATGTTTGATCTGTTTTGAATCCATATTAGACAAGAAAACATGTTTGAGCATTGTGATTGGATAGTACATAATATCATGAAATCGAAATTCTATTGGATAGTACAATCTGTGCAGCCATTCTAGAAACAACAGATGTTGGAGTCGAAACTTTCGGTCTCGACTCGAGACTATCAAAATGGCAACCCGAGACCACCAAGTAACGACTCGAGATAAGCTTTAAAGGCCAGAAACCAACAATGTCTCGACTCGAGACCCCATTATCTCGACTCGAGACTGGACTCGAGACCTCTGAGGTTGCGACTCATGCCTGCACTACTCAAGACCAGAAGTCCACGACTCGAGACCTCCCGGTTGCGACTCGAGACCGCGTGTTCTCGAGTCGAGACCACCTTGTCTCGACTGGGCTGCTTGTCTTTGTTATTGGGCCGGAGTGTATGGATTATTCGTGCTTGTTACTGATTAAGTGGACTGTGTGTTAACTGTTACTGTTTAAGAACTTGGACAGGCCCAATAAATTAGAGGATATATATATATATATATATATATATATATATATATATATATATATATATATATATTTTATGCACGCTATGTGTTAGATACGTGTAATATAAACGTAATTACTTATATCCGAGCCTGACCCATACTGGTAACCATATTAGGACGTGGTGACCAGCATACTTAACCAAGTAAACTAAACTGCCGAGCAACCCAAGGTGAGTTCACAACTATTAAAGCATGCGTTCCCGGTGGTTTGGGAAACGGAAACTTAAACAAACGTTATCCCCTCGTAAGGGATACAAACCTACTTTCTTCCCCTTAAATGGGACTCTTAGTTAATTACTGTTTATACGGAATGCAACGAGCAACACTAAACGAAACTCTATCACTCAAGTCCCTACCATTTAATACCGATTAGTCGCCGGGACCTGGCGAACGGGTTATTAGTTAATAGCGCTATTTAGGTCTAACCAGCCTCACACCGACCCTTGTTACTGGGAACGAGAGTGAACTAATGTACTCAGGAAACCGTCAACGGATAAAATTAACTGGTGAAACAAGTTTTTGGTAATTAAAAATTGGACAACTCGTGGACTCGCCAACATTTTGTTGATACTCTACTGCATGCTTGCAGGTACCCAGTGACTCAGGAGCTTGCAGCTTGGGAATGTGTAGTGGTCGTCTAACCCATGTGTTGGGTTCTAAATAATCTTGAACTATGAACTTTGTTTTGAAACTGTTTGGTTTATGCTTCCGCTGCTTACATAAACTGTTATTTGAACTTAAACTTTTAAAACTTTAAACTATGATGTTTACTAACTATTGTGGCTGGTGAACATTTTTACTATTAACCAATGCTCAGTATAATTGGTGGCTGGATCCTGGTCAGTCACGCGTCCAAGCGGTGGTATTCCGCATGTGGGTTTTTGGGGGTGTGACATATTCTGCTTAGTATCCACCACGTAGGCTAGAAATGCTTTGCTTCCATTTCGTACATACTTGAATGCTTGGACTATAGAACAAAACCTCGAATTGACATTCCTTTCCCCTTGTATACTCACTCGTTTTCCTCCCGGTGTTAACACATGAATTACCTTTTTCTCGCATTGAATTTCGGCGTGATGTTTGGCTAGCCAATCCATGCCAACTACAACCTTAAATTCACCCAATACCATGGGAATAAGGTCAATGGCAAACTTCTCGTCTTCAATGGTAATTTCACAATTTCTACAAACTTCGTGCAGCAAATAACTCTTACTATCCGCTATCTCTACTTCTAATGGCACATGCATTCTTTCGATTTTAAAAGAGGGGTGTGACACTAATTCACTTGATACAAAAGATCTATTGGCTCCAGTATCAAATAACACGTACGTAGGCATCAAGTTCAATAAGAATATACCTGATACAACATTCGGGTGGTCCTTTGCTTCTTCAGTCATGATCTGAAATATCCTCCCCTTAGCTCTTGGGGCTTCTTCCTTTCTTGCTTCCTTATCGGTTTTCTGTTGAAGCTTGGGACATTCAGCCTTAATATGACCCGGTTGGAAACAGTTATAGCACGTTCTGAAGGATTAGGACACCTATATTATGGATATCCCTCTTGACCACAATTGTAACAGTCCTTCTTCCCTTTTAAGCACTCCCCCGTGTGTAACTTCCCGCACGTTTTGCATTTCGGAATGCTACCCTTCGCCTTATCCTTCTTGCTCTGATCTTGAAATTTATGTTTCTTCGACGGGCTTGAGCTGGGAACATTCTCAGACGCTCTCTTCTCACCTCTTTCTGCCTGTCTTCTTAGTTCAATCTCCCTATCTCGGGCTAAGTTAATGAGCTCATTCAAGGTTTCACATTTAGCGGGAATTATGAACTCCCGATATTCAGCCTTCAACATACCATGATAGCGGTTTATCTTCATTATTTCCGTTCCCGCTATTTCTTTACAGAATTTCAGCTTGTCAAGAAAAGTGTTGGTGATTTCATCAATAGTTTCGTCTTTCTGACGGAGATGTAAGAAATCTTCTTGGATCCTGTCAATGGCAGATTGCGGACAGTGGTACTTTAGGAAAGGTTCCTTGAACTCTTGCCATGTCAAGACTTGAACTTTGTCTTCCCCAATATCTTTACTATAAGCATCCCACCAGTCTTTAGCTTGGAGTTGTAACAAACCAGCGGCAAACATCACTTGATCCTCTTTTTCACAATGACTGCTTACGAACACCGCCTCAGTACTTGCAATCCACCTTTGATATGTTATAGGATCAATTTCTCCTTTGAAAGGTAATGGCTTGCATGCCATAAATTCTTTGTAAGTGCATTTGCGAGTTCCTTTCTTTCCTTGCATATCTCCAATCATTCCCTTCAACTCGTCCATCTTACTCGCCGTCATTGTTTCCACCACTTCCAACATATGACTTTCCACCTCTTGGGCTAAATGAGGCATATTTGCCTGCATTGCCTTTCCAATCTCTTCCGAAATCATAGTTTTCAGTTGTTCTTGTTGTGTCGCTTCATCCTCATTCGTATCCGCCATCTACACATAAACATCGTTCTTTATTTCAAGCATTCATTCATCCTTTCCATCACATAATCATACTTGTAATACATAACTTCCTTTGAAGGCTCAACATTCATACATATTACCATTCTTTAAAGTCTTATTATAACGTTTTTAATACTTCCCGTGTGATAAAAACATGAAATAAATCAACCATTTTAAAATAGGCTAAAAATGGTCCCCACCGTAAGTTACGGTGGCTACCGTAACTTACGGTGGTGTCTTTTTCCTTACGGTACAAACCCACACTTTTCCACATCATCCCGTAACAATTCCATAACATTCCATAACTAAATTATTCATAATGCAAAACTCAAACTTTAAAGGTACTTACTTGCTTCGCGCCGTGGAACGAACACACACTTCGCATGAGCTTTCGGTTTGAGTTCAAGCAACTGATGCTTGAATCCCTCAAACCTAGGCTCTGATACCAACTTGTAACGCCCATTTTTTTTTCTTTTAAATTATGACGTACTTTATCTAACGAAATTAGGGCATGACCCGTCTGTAAAAGGAGCAGTCCCCAGTTTTTCATATTCCAAAATATCATTTAACATACACTACGTTTCAAAAGACATAGTGTACTACATCAAAAACGGACCTTGGTTTCACATACGAAACCATCATGCTAAGGCACTTACAACCGACTAAGTTTTAAAAAGACAAACAAGATAGAACTTAAGTTTTTTTAACTACTAGACATAACTAAAGAGACAAGACATATTAACATTGTCTTCTTTACAAAAGTTGCGGAACGCTTGACGAGCTTGAAGTGTGTTCGAACCGGGCGAAACTTGATAGCTAAACTTGAGATTTACCTACATTGCCACCACAAATAAACTTTATTAGAACTAAAATTCTTTCCTTTAACTCAAGATTTCAATCCACGGATTTATGGTTGATATGACACCCGCGAGCTTGCAATTTACTAAATACTTTCATTCTTGCACATACGAATGTTCCAAATGGAACTTCATACCATTCCTTTCATTCTTACATTCTAATTCTTTGACCCGTTCCAAAAAGGGTCAACACAAATACTTTTTCATACTCAATTCAAATCGACACATTTTATGTTAAATCAACAAAATATCAAAATCATAATTGTACAAGTAGCGTACCTCGTTCTTGATTTCCTTATTGCTTCGCGTGACTCGAACCTTCCTCCTTTACACCTATACATAATCATTCATATTAACATACATTCCTTGATAAGATGTCATACATTTTAACTCTTACTTCACAAGCACATTCAAATCATGATTTTTACATAAAGTTTATGGTTAATGTGGTTGAATTCTTTATTGAAGCATTTCATCAAACACTTGGTGTGCGCAATATCAACAAAGCACAAGGTACAAGTGTTCATAGCATATTCCTACTTGTTCAATTTCTAGTCTAACAAGAAGCAATCAAATTCACATCTTTCTTTCATCCTACATTATCTTATCTAATTTCTCAATCACATACAGATTATGCATCAATTCACATCTATGAACATATTATTATAAATCATCATGTTCATCATATTCCTACAACAAGTGGGTATGAACCCTAATCACCCAAACAATCGAAATTAAACAAAATTCTCAATCTATTGTGAATTCCTAACTCACAATTACACAAGATTTCCACATAATTTCAT
This sequence comes from Helianthus tuberosus, assembly GCA_030545235.1. Lineage (NCBI taxonomy): Eukaryota > Viridiplantae > Streptophyta > Magnoliopsida > Asterales > Asteraceae > Helianthus > Helianthus tuberosus. The sequence goes on from JARYGA010008244.1 coordinate 16,319, forward strand.
GATCGGGTTAAAACCCACTTTCTACAAACCACCAAATCAGAATTTTCGACTTACCATTTGTTGAACAAGCTTAGAGGGTTAAAGGTTTGAGTTCATGCATTAACTTGGGCTCTTAATTCCTTCTTAATCCTGTGAATTTCTGAAACTAGGGTTTTCTCCTTGGTTCTTTGCTCCTGGTCGATCCACGTAACACACCAGAAGGTGTGTTTTGTGTTTTATTTTGTTTACTAAAAACTTTCATCACTTTTTACAAGTTCAGCCCCTCTAATTCTAATGGTTGATTATTAATACATTAACTTTCATTCTTGTTGAACTAATACCACATTCTTTTAACTTAGTTAATATTACAAAATTAGACATTTAAGGTAGCATAAATAAAGTGCGTATTTTGGGGTGTTACAAGTCTACCCCCCTTAAAAGAGGTTTCGTCTCCAAAACCTTAACACGTACCAAATAATGTCGGGTAGTGCTCCCTCATCTCATCTTCTAATTCCCATGTAAGATCCGATCCTTTCCGATGTTGCCATTGCACCAAGACTTGCTTTATAGTTTTGTTCCGAAGGTGCGTTACCTTGGAATCCTTGATAGCTATCGGTCTTTTAATGTAATTCAATCTTTCGTCCAATTCAATATCGTCGAGGGGCACGTATGACGTCTCATCCGCTAAGCACTTTCTCAATTGTGGCACATGGAATGTGTCATGTATTCCGACTAAGGTTGGCGGTAATTCCAACCGATATGCTACCTTTCCAACCCGGGCTAAAATCTTGAAAGGTCCTATGTAACGGGGGCCTAGCTTTCCTCGTTTACGGAAACGGATTATACATTTCCATGGGGAAACTTTTAATAACACATGATCACCTACCTGAAACTCGATAGGTCGTCTTCTTCGATCTGCGTATGCCTTTTGTCGATCTGGAGCCGCTTTTAAACGGGCTCGCACAAGATCGATCTTTTCGTTAGTTTTAGCTACTACATCATCGGGCGCAATTTCTCTTTGCCCCACCTCTATATGATTATGTGTATATATGTATATTATTGTTTTGTGTTATTTGACAATCTGTTAGTTTACAGTATGAGAGAGCAAGGTACGTCTGACGCCTATCATCATCTAGATAGTTCTCCCAAGAGTGAGGGAACCTCGTCACAGCCTCTTTGGGGTATTCAGTTGATACTGAAGAGGGGATTTTCATCTTTAAGGCGCAATCCGAAGAACCGTTCCCTCCGAAAAAGAGATGATGGTTCAGTAGGGGAGCATATGAGATGCGAAAGAGAATGAAAAAGTTGCAACAACAGATAGCGTTAGCTAGAGCCAATAGGGAAATAAATGCCCAAACTCAGGAGGCAGTTAATAGTCAGTTGGCTAACTTTCATATGCTAGCCACCACTGCAGCATATCCAAACCTTGATCAAATAGTTGCACCAAAACCATTGCCATTATTTCCAACCCAACCAATGGAGATAGAACTTAACCAAGAAAACCAATTTCCCATACCAGCATTTAACCCTAACGAGATACCTAGAATCCCAGCACCTAATCCTTTAGCGTATGATCCATGGGAAGATGATCATAGGGAATATCAGGATCTTTATCCTCAGGAAGAACCAATAGCACAGTATCCCAACCTTAATCCTTTATATCCATATTGGAATGTCGATCAGTATGTTCAGGAAATATTAAATAACTCGTACCCATATGGAGAACTGATACCTCAGTACCCTGACCCAGTACCCGCACCACGACCACCCATGAGTGAAGAGAATGTGCAGGAACTTTGCATATATGGTGAGGAATTAGTGGAGGAAGGAGAGGATAAAACAGATAGGAGAAAAGCTCGTGTGGAAATACGACGAGCGAGAAATGCAGTTCTGGATGCATAACCCATATATATATATATATATATATAGGGGATGGATCATGAGAAAACTAGTTTAAATGAGAAAACCAAAAAACTAACTAAAAAAGCCTAAAAAAATACAGATTTTTTTTTTATTTTTTTACATTTTTTAATAAAAAATCGCTATATTTTATGCATGAAATTTTTTTTTCAAAAAAATAAATAAAAGAAAAGCCTTTTGTTGTATTGCACATGTGCACTATTACGGATATAGTGCACATGTGTAGTACACATATAATGCACATGTGCAGTACAACAAATTTTTTTTTTAAATTTTTATTTATTTATAAAAAATTGTAAAAAAAAAATTTTAGGTATGTTTTTTTAGCTTTTTTTAGGTTTTTTTAGTTAGTTTTCTAGTTTTCTCATTTATATGTAGTTTCTCATGATCTTCCCCCTATATATATATATATATATATATATATATATATAGGGTTGGGCTAGACAAAAAACCCTATCTTTCTTAGAAAACTCTGGAAACTCAAAGCTCCCGACATTTTTTTTTTGAAAAAAATAACACATGTAATATACATGTTTTTAAGACTTTTGGGCCACAAAAATCAAAAAAGCGCCGAGTACTTTTTTTTTAAAAATAAACAAGTTCCAAAAACTTCGTTAACTAACATGTGTTGGACAACAAATGCTGAAAGTTGCTGAAATTTGTTTTTTTTTTTTAAAAAAAAACCCTTCGGCGCTTTTTTGATTTTTTTGGCCCAAAACTCTTAAAAACATGTATATTACATGTGTTATTTTTTTCAAAAAAAAAAATGTCGGGAGCTTTGAGTTTCCCGGGTTTTCTACCTAAAGAGGGTTTTCTACCTAGCCTTATCCTATATATATATATATATATATATATATATATATAAATGTGTATAGTTTGAAAAAAAATCAACTAAAATAGATAACCTAATATCTATCGATGCATAATTAGTAGTGTGTTTAAATTTCAGTTGTAGGATGGTAATATATATATATATATATATATATATATATATATAGGGGATGGTTCAAATGAAAACCACTTTTAACGCGAAAACTCGAAAACTAACTAAAAAAAGCCTAAAAAACACACAAATTTTTTTTTTTCAATTTTTTTAATAAAAATCGCTGGTTTTTATATATAAAAAAAAATAAAAAAAAAAAAAAAAATTTTTTGTGTAGTGCACATGTGTAATAATACACATGTGTAGTACAGATACACATGTGTAGTATTACACATGTGCACTACACAAAAAAAATTTTTTTTTTTTTTTTGAAATTTTTTTTTTATATTAAAAAACCTGCGAAATTTGGTTTTGCAAAAAAAAAAAAAAAAATTTGTGTGTTTTTTAGGCTTTTTTTAATTAGTTTTCGAGTTTTCGCGTTAACTAGTGGTTTTCATTTGAACCTTCCCCTATATATATATATATATATGAAAAGAGTAAAAGTCGCAATGTTCGACGTTTTTGATCAATTTGTTTGTGTGATTGTTTGCATTAAATCCTATTATGTGATATTAATACCTGATAAATGTTTGGAATCCAGATGGACAATGAAGTAAATCAGGAAAACCAGAATAATGATAATAACGGAAACCAAGTAGATAACAGTGACATCCAACATATAGTATCACAAGGAATTATAGATGCTATGCCATATATTATCAAAACTGTTAAAGAAGCATAAAATAATAAATCTGCAAGTGGAAGTAAACGTCAACACACTGAACCTAGTCACAGCGTAAATAATGGACCGCTAATCCAATTTCCTATTCTAAAACGAAGAAGAACCATGTCATATGGTTGTTCTTACAAAGAATTTTGATCCTGTAAACCAATAGAATTCTCTAGCAATGAAGGAGCCATTGCAGCTCTACGTTGGATAGAAAAGACAGAGGCATTCTTAAAAATAAGCAAATATGCATATGAAGATAGGATTATGTTTGCTTCTAATCTTTTTGTAACACCCCAAAACTCGAATTTTAATTTCGAGTAACTCATCTCCATATGAGTATATCATGAAATAAAATACTAGGCTAACATCTCATTTCAGATGAATTTATAAAATATTATTTTATAATTCATTGGGAATTATTAATGAGGGAAAATAACTTGTTGGGTTGCAACATATTGTAATGGAATGTATTCTGGTAATATATGTCAATAAATATGATGGGTTCGGTTCCGGGAAATACGGCTACCTCATATTGTGACTCGCCCGAACTTGAAGGGCCATTTTTATAAAAACGAAACATGAGGGGAGTATTATGTAAATAACCAAAGTCCAATGTATAAAAGCCCCTTTTTGGCTCGGGCAGAATTCTCTCTCAAGTTAGAGAGAGAAATAACAGAGAGAGGAGAGTAAAGAAAGAGGGGTGGCCGGTGGCGGCATTTAGCGGCGATTCGCGGTGGCCGGTGGTGGCCGGAGGTGGTCGGACTTGTGAGATTCAACCTGGAACCAATTATCGATGCTACGAACGCAATGGTAAGCTCCCATTTCCCTAAATCACTGTTTAAAGTTGTTAAAATTGCATAAATTTGTCCAGAATGTGATTCTATAACCCAGTTACAAAGAATCGGACGATCTGCGAAATCTAACCGTTGGATCATCTTGATTTTTGTATAGAAGTCTTATAACATATATATCATCAGTTTGAACGGTGGAAATGTAAAATTGAGCTGTTAAACTCGAGATTTAAACTCGTTTTCATATCAGCTCGTATTTGCGTTTTATAAAAACACATCCCCTTAGAATCGATTTTCCCGGAGATCCGACCGTTGGATTGTGCTGAAACTTTTACTGTAGCTTTCTGGTATATGGGTCTTTAATACCTCCAAAGGAAATTCCGATCAGTGGTCGGGAACTATAGTTTTGAAACTGAACTGTTTATAACAAAATTCTTGTACGAAAATAAGGAAGTTGAGGGTGTTGTATGGATGGTCTAATGGTATTGCATATGCAATCCGTGACTAGAGAAATGTTTATAATTCTTGATGTTATGAACTAGGAAGGTAGGCAAAAGATACTTGTACAATGTGTTTAGAGAATAGTATGCACATCAAGTGTTCGAGGAAATGTCTAAGTGAAGTTAGAAGGTGAATTTGTATGAAAGAACTTGGTGAATAGGTATAAAATGTGATAATGATATAATTGTTATTAAACTTATATGAGGAAGGTGTAATTGATTAAACTCATGTGGGTAATCTTGTTTATTTCATGGTTGTGTAGAAATGTGCATTAGTAGTTGTACTATATGCTTTGAAGGTGTGATGCACACCATACATGGGATTATTTGCTTAATTATGATTAGTAAATGACCAAGTACTAATTACGAAATGTGTGGACTTACTAGCAAGTAAAGATGGTAGAATTATGTTAAATTGGATAACTTTCAATGTACACGTTGATTGTAGGATCACGAAGGTATTAGTATGTGTAGAATCGACTATGTGTTTATATGTGCATATAACTAGGTGATCGTGTAGTCGTATGTACTACACAACATGATTATGAAATGTGCATGACGTTGTTATTATGGTCTACTATATCGATATGAGTGTGCGTTCATAAGTTGGAAGCCATATGCTAAGAAGGTTGACTTTCTAAAAGTCAACAATGTATACATAGCATGGTTAGGAATTTTGACACAAATGTAAGATTTGGGGGATCATACGACATGTGTTAGTCAGATTATGTCTTATGTATGATGGCGTATTGGAATTCGTTGATGTTGAATAATGTGATTATCGGTTCATGTCTTATGCATATTAATGATTGACTAATAAACGTCAATGTAACTAAGGATTCGATATGAAAGTATTATGAATGAATATGCATGTTAACTATGTTGTGCATATGATAGAATGAAAGGATATGAATCACATTAGCATGGACTCAAACGCGGAAGGCTACGGGTCAAGAAGATGCAATGAAACAAACACGAATACAGACGCTTGAGGTAAGTGATTACCGAACTCACTTATTAATTTATTTAAATGAAGTTAGATATGCTTATTATTGGGAATCATAAAAGGATGAGAATGTAGTAGTCATATGGAAGTAAGAATGAAGGAATTTGATCATATGTAATTAATTATGTTTGAAATCATATAGAATAAGCAAACATGTCACAAATACGAAAGTGATTAACCAAGTTGTGAAAATTGGATGTTGAGAAATGAGAATTATAATAGGAATGATTTTGGGACTTAGGAAAATGTCTATTCATGTTTTTCTCGTTTTTCTTTGTTTTCAAGGCCCCGTTAAACTTCCTAAAGGTACCCCAAGCCTACGATAGAGTTTTGCGGGGTAGAAGTAAGGATGGAACCTGTACGGGAGCTTGCGCGAATATGTAGCATGTATGTTGGTGTGTGTAAATGTGGATTTCATTATGTGTGTTAGTGATTCTCGTAGGAATGATTATACTTGGATATAACACACGTGTGAATGGACGGAACTAGTACATAAGCATGTGTATATACGGAAAATGGTATGCCTAACAAAGTATAGTGCTTGAAAGAAATTAAATAGATGTGATTATATGTGTGTATATAAATAAGAATTCATAGTAAGTGTATGTAGTACGAACTTATAGGTGTATACGTGTGTATGGGAATCGTAAGTATGTGCTCGGATATATGTACGTGTACGTATGTGATTATAAGGTCTAAAATTTCTTGCATTATAAACATAATAATGCGATGACCAGAGTAACCAAACGAGTCGAACAATTAACTAATAAATTTCCCATTAAACTTTAATATAGGCTAACTAAGGTGATTTACTTGGACTTTTACATTCAAAATTTCCTAACAACCGACAAAAGACTTAAAAGAGATATAACAAAGGTTTCGACATCCTTTAAAGTTAAGTTTTTATACAAAAGACCTAACATAACAAAAGATCTTCTGACAAAAGGACCTTATGACAAAAGTGAGACCCATTTGTTTAGCATCATAGCGGAAGCGTACATTTCGGTGTGTCCGTGCCCTTGAAGCGCCAATTCTCATATTGATTTACCTACATTCAACATACACAATTAGTTATTTAGAAGCTCAACAATCTCATTATTCGGACCGCTATTCGGACATGATGATAGCGTTTCAAATGATCGTTTAGCTCAAATTCTAACGAACCCTTTTGACGTCACTCTATTACCACATCATACCCTTGATTAAACACAAACCTTCCGAGGCCGTTAAACGGCCCAATTCTACTCATTTAATTCATGATCATAAGAGAAACCTTTGCACGAAGCATGAAATAGACGTAGCAACGAAACAAAATAAAAGCATATTGTAAACATTACATAGCTTACTAGTTTGTAAGCATAAAAACTTACCTTTATCGTTCTTCGTTTGAGACTCGAAAGGACTTGAGCTTTCTTCCTTAATTCCTACAATCCACAGTAACATACTTAAGTCTCATGTCGTTCTTTTCATTCCATTATTAATAACTTCAATTTAATAACTAACAAACTTCCAATTCTAGCCATTTAACAATGAAACAACATAAGATCAACTCATTCAAGCATTTTGACAAACACTTGGTGTGCATACCATTAATTAAGCATAATGTATAAGTATCATATGCATCACTTGGCCAATTCATATTAATATTCATCAAGAACACCAATTTAATGGGAATTCACATAACTTTTCATCTAGCTCCATTCCAACTAACAATCTATCAACATAAACATTCATCATACAAAACTCTCATGCAATTTTTCACAAAATTCTTGTTACCTTATGGTGTAGTAAGCTTAGATGATTAAGAATCTACCAACATGCAAGAGTAATTGTCATGATTAGGGCCTCAATTTGCTTAATTTAGTGAATATTGAAGGGAGTTCATCCTGTGCTTGCTCCTGGGACATAAACACACGCATATGTGTGTGGGTTTTGTGTTAATAGTCCTCTTAATAGGGTTAACTTTCATTATTTACATCCCCCCCATGTATGCACACTTATTTTAAGTGGCCCAAACGTGCTTCACCTAGTTAAAAATTCTAATTCACATCCTAACTAGGTTCACACTCCTAGTTATTTCTTATAACATATTATAGCAATATATATATATATATATATAATTAAATTCTGGGGTGTAACAAGTCCACCCCCCTTAAGAAAGGTTTCGTCCCCGAAACCTGATTACGTACCGAACAAAGATGGGTAGAACCTTTTCATTTCATCCTCCGGTTCCCAAGTGAGATCCAACCCCTTCCTGTGTTGCCATTGAACTAGAACTTGTTTAATTTCTTTGTTGCAGAGAGTCTTTACCTTGGAATCTTTTATAGCTACCGGTCTTTCAAGGTAATTCATTCTCTCGTCTACCTCAATGTCCTCAAGAGGTACATGAGCTGTTTCGTCCGCAAGACACTTCCGTAATTGTGACACATGAAAGGTGTTGTGAATCCCTTCTAAAGTTGAGGGTAGTTCTAACCGGTAGGCTACTTTTCCAATTCGAGCTAAAATCTTGAACAGTCCGATATGTCGGGGACCCAACTTTCCTCGCTTACGGAATCGAATTATACCTTTCCACGGGGACACCTTCAACAATACTCGGTCCCCCACCTGGAACTCAATAGGGCACCTTCTTTTGTCCGCATAGGACTTTTGTCGGTCCTGCGCTGCTTTCAATCGGGCTCGTACCATGTCGATCTTTTCATTAGTTATTGCTACTACATCTTTTGGTGCGAGTTCTCTTTGTCCCACTTATCCCCAACAAACAGGGGTTCTACATTTTCTCCCATATAACATTTCATACGGCGCCATCTGTATGCTACTCTTGTAGCTATTGTTATACGAGAACTCCACTAATGGAAATTGTTCATCCCAATTTCCCCCGAAATCCATAACGCATGCTCTCAACATGTCCACAAGAGTTTGAATGGTCCTTTCGGATTGACCATCCGTCTGTGGGTGATACGCGATACTTATGTGCAATTGTGTACCCATTCCTTCATGAAATTTCTGCCAGTAGCGGGAGGTAAATCGCGTGTCCCGGTCCGACACAATGGATACAGGCACACCATGGCGAGAAACGATCTCATTCACATAAATTTCCGCTAACCTTTCCGAGGAATAAGTCTCCCGAATGGGTAGAAAATGGGCGCTTTTGGTAAGGCGGTCAACAACGACCCATATTGCGCCATGCCCCTGTCTTGTTCTAGGAAGTTTGGTTACAAGATCCATGGTTACATCCTCCCATTTCCATACCGGAATCTCTAAGGGTTGCAATTTCCCGTATGGTTTTTAATGTTCCGCCTTTGTTTGGGAACATGTCAAGCATTTTGATACATACTTAACAATGTCGCGTTTCATTCCCGGTCACCAGTAATTCTCTTTCAAATCCCAGTACATTTTATTGGCTCCCGGATGAACCGAGTAACGGGATTTATGTGCCTCCTCCAATAATAACTCCTTTTCCTTGCAGAAACGTGGTATCCATATTCGTCCATACCTCGTGCTTAACCTGCTTGCGTTTACTTCTAATTTATTGACAAACCCTTTCGTTCTTTCGCCTTTTGGGTCATTTGCATTCAATGACTCGTCTTGAGCCTTGCGTATTATTTCAAAGAGGTTCGGCGTGACTATCATTCTCATCGACTTTACTCGAATAGGTGGTGGGTATTCTCTCCAGCTTAATGCGTCTGCCACGACATTGGCCTTACCCGGATGGTAAAGAATGTCGCAATCATAGTCTTTAATCAATTCCAATCACCTTCGTTGTCTCATATTAAGGTCTTTCTGCTCGAAAAAATATTTGAGACTTTTGTGGTCTGAGAATATCGTGCACTTCATTCCATACAAGTAGTGCCTCCAGATCTTTAAGGCAAAAACTACAGCTGCCAACTCTAGATCATGAGTCGGGTAGTTATTTTTGTGATGTTTAAGCTGCCTCGAAGCATAAGCAATGACCTTGCCTCGTTGCATCAATACACATCCCAACCCCTGATGCGATGCATCTCCATAAACCACTAGGTTTTCCGTTCCTTCCGGTAAAGTCAATATCAGAGAACTCAACAACTTCTCCTTTAATATTTGAAAAGCTTTCTCTTGATCGACACCCCATACGAACTTCTCTTCTTTCTTTTTCAACTTAGTTAGAGGTAGGGCTATTTTGGAGAAGTCTTGGACGAATATTCGATAATAGCCGGCTAGGCCAAGGAAACTTCTCACCTCATTAACGTTCTTTGGTGGTACCCACTTAACTACGGCTTCAAATTTAGATGGATCCACCAAAATCCCATTCTCATTAATAACATGGCCTAATAATTGCACTTCCCTGAGCCAAAACGCACATTTAGAAAACTTAGCATATAATCTTTCTTTTTGAAGCGTCTCGAGTACCTCACGTAGGTGACTCGCATGTTCAGTCTCGCTACGAGAGTATACCAAAATGTCATCAATGAATACTATGACGAATTTGTCTAGCATGTTTCGGCATACCCTATTCATTAAATCCGTAAAAGCAGCAGGAGCGTTAGTTAACCCGAAAGACATTACTAAAAATTCATAATGTCCGTAACGGGTTCTGAACGCAGTCTTAGCTACATCTTCTTCTCTTACTCGTACTTGATGGTAACCCGATCGCAAGTCGATTTTCGAAAACCAACTTTCCCCTTGTAATTGATCAAAAAGATCATCTATTCTTGGTAGGGGATATCGGTTCTTTACCGTGAGTTTGTTGAGCTCACGGCAGTCGATGCACATCCGCATCGACCCATCCTTCTTTTTAACGAACAAAACAGGCGCTCCCCACGGAGACACGCTAGGGCGTAAAAAAGCCCTTGTCAAGAAGTTCTTGTACTTGGACCATTAATTCTCGTACCTCCGCGGGTGCCAACCGGTAAGGAGCTTTGGCTACCGGTTTGGCATTTGGTTCCAACTCAATTCGGAATTCAACTTCTCGCTCGGGTGGGAGTCCCGACAATTCATCCGGATATTCATTCACAATTCTTGTATCTTCAATCCTTAAAGCATCTTGTTTCGTATCGACTACGTAGGCTAAGAATGCTTTACTTTCGTTTCTCACGTACTTAACCGTGTTGATGCACAATGTCTAAAGCCTGCGTCTTTGTAATACTAGTTTAATGTATAAGGTCCAGATAGGTTATTTTGTATTAGTACAAGGGGTTAAAGTGTAAGTTTATGTTTTTCAAGTTTGAGGTCCGCTTTTATGGACATGTGTTCATATAAGCGAACCAGACTTGTTGTCTGGATCGCTTTTATGGTCATGTCACATAAGCGGACCAGAATATCTATAAATACCCCTTGTTAGTTCTTCATTTGTAACGTTTTCTGGAACTCAACGTCGAACTGCTGATTGTACAACAAGTATTATCAAGTGAAGAAAAGTATTTTAAGTGTGAATCTTCTGTTTCTACTCATTTCTGTTACATATTTCTTTGTATCATGCTGAAAAT
>JARYGA010008245.1:0-84300 GCA_030545235.1 Helianthus tuberosus
CTGCGACCGGCCCTACCAATGAATTCTAAGAAAGGGCAGGACACGAGTCTATACTGTGAATATCATAAAGACTCGGGTCACACCACAAACAATTGCATCAGTCTTCGCTTGGAGATTGAGCGAGCCCTAAAGGAGGGGAAGTTGCAACACTTGTTGCCGAATACGCCAAAGCAAACAAAGTGCATCACTCTACACGACGAGGGCACCTCTAGTGGAAAGAAAGCCATGTATGTGGCGACCACCCACATGGTCAGTGGAGGCCACAGACAGCCGTGCAAAGCGGCAAGGAGAGGGAAGGATGACTGGCGCGATGAGCAAGTCATCTTCCCAAAAGTTCGAGGCGGACCACGCGACAGGTGCGCTGTCGTAATCACCGACTACCTTGCACATTACTGCACCAAGTCTCTATTCATAGACCCAGGCAATACCTCCAACATAATTTAAGAACAATGTTTCAACCAATTTGACCAGGAGGATAAGGATCGGTTGCAGCCGGTTGATTACCCGTCGGCCGGGTTCGCAGGGGAAACAGTGTTCCCCCTCGGCCAAATAACGTTTCTGGTGCGTCTTACCAACGGTAGGCACACACGGACAGAGGATGTGAACTTCATGGTCTTACCCCACACCTCCATATATTTCGTGCTTCTCGGTAGAGAATCACAGGGCGACTTCAACATGATAACATCCGTTCCCCACTCTGCTGTCGGTTTTCCAACCGAATCGGGTTCGCAATCATTTACGCCCACAGAGAAGTCATGTCAACGGACGAGCTGCTTCCTACAAAAACGGCAAGGCTGACCCCCAGCACCGAACCACAGAAATGGGAACTTAATGCGAAGTACCCCAAAAAATGGTCACTCTGGGTCACGCCTTGTCCAATAACATAAAAGAGCGGCTGAAGCAGTTAATCTTCAGGAAGAAAGACATTTTTGCATGGACCCCTTCAGACATGACAGGAGTCCCGCGCGAGGTAGCGCAACATTTCTTGCATACCCTACCAGGTATCAAGCCCGTGGTCTAGGCAAGACGTAACATGGGACCCACAAAAAACAACGCAATGAATGAGCAGGTCAAGGAACTGCTCTCCGCAGGGATCCTACGGGAAGTTAAATACCAAACCTTGCTAGCGAACCCAGTTATGGTAGAAAAAGCAAGTGGGGACTGGCGCATGTGCGTCGATTACAAAGACCTCAACAAGGCCTGCCCCAAAGACTACTACTCACTTCCAGAGATCGACGAAAAGGTCGACCATCTTGCGCCATTCAGATGGAAGTGTTTTCTCGATTGCTAAAAAGGACACCATCAGGTATAAATGGTAATCGAAGATGAAGATAAAACGGCCTTCCGCACTCCTATGGGAAATTATTGTTATACGAAGATGCCGTTTGGGTTGCGCAATACAGGCGCAGCCTACCAAAAACTGATGAATGACACTTTTAGTGATCAGATTAGCAAGAGTGTCGAGAATTATATAGATGACCATGTCGTCATGAGCATGATGCTCCAAGACATCGAGAGGACATTTCAAACTCTGCTAGGCGTTAACATGAAGCTCAATCTGGGGAAATGATCGTTTGGAATGGAAGAAGGAAAATTCCTTGGATTGATCGTTACAAAAGATGGATTCAAGGTTAACCCATAAAAGGTTCAGGCGATCGAGGTAATGCTATCGCCTTCCACGATAAAGGAGATGCAAAGGTTGGCCGACCGACTGGCCGCGCTAAATAGGTCCTTGGCCAATCACGCGGCAAAATCCTATCCCTTTATCAGCACCTTGCGCAACTTCCTAAAGAAATAACAGTTCCAATGGACTGCAGAGGCAGAACGCACCTTTCGGGAAATGAAGGAGTGTTTGATCCAACTACCCACTCTCACCGCACCGCGCGAAAAGGAACCACTTATTATTTACCTATCCGCCTCGGACAGGGCCGTGGGCACGGTACTCATAGTGGATCGAGAGGGGGTTCAAACACCAATCTACTACGTCAACAAGATGCTCAACGACCTAGAGACAAGATACTCCAACATGGAGAAATTGGTCCTAGCATTGGTACATGCCTATAAGCGACTGCGCCGGTACTTTGCAGGCCATGCCATCACTGTCTTAACAAAATATAGAATCGGGAAAATCCTCTTCAAGCCCGAAATCTCTGGATGACTTGCCAAGTGGGCTATTGAACTAGGTGGGCACAACCTAGTTTACAAGCCACGCTCGACAATCAAAGGGCAAGTTTTAGCTGACTTCGCCGCGGAAGTGCCGGCGAACCGCATCCAAGAATGCAAGGAAGAACAAAACCCTACACCTCCGCCATCCCCGACAGAGATCTAGAACTATATACTGATAGTGCGTCCAATGAGGACAGTGCGGGTGCAGGTCTGCGGCTAATCAGCCCTAACGGTCAAGAGCTTACTTACGCTATACGCCTCGACTTCAAAAGTATAAATAACGAGGCTGAATACGAGGCATTACTCGCAGGGTTACGACTGGCAGTCAAACTCGGTGTGCGATATCTGGAAGCGCACGTCGATTCATTACTAATTGCGGGGCAGATTAATGGGGAATACGCTGCAAAAGGGGATATCATGATCCTTTACCTCGAACAGGCTAAGCAACTAGCATCACAATTCACCTCCTTCAACATCGTACATATAAACAGGAGTGAAAACAAACTGGCTGATGCACTTTCCAAATTGGCATCAACCAGCTTCCAACACCTGGCAAAGGATATACGTATTGAAGTTCTCAAGAACCCTTCAGTACCCTTGCGCCTGGTTAATGCCATCCAATACGGAACAACGTCTTGGATGACTCCCATTATAAGATACCTGCAATCGGGAATTGCCCCAGAAAACAAAGCAGAGGCACGCAAACTACAGTACAAAGCGTGCCACTATCAGATGGAGGACGGTATCTTATATCGCAAGTCATACCTGGGGCCACTTCTACGCCGCGTCGACTCTCAGGACGTCACATACCTAGTTCGAGAAATACACGAAGGAATGTGTGGCATTCACGCAGGACTGCGCATGGTAGTGGCCAAAATCATGAATGCTGGGTATTACTGGCCCGACATGCATCTGGATGCTGTTAAAACTCTGCGCAAGTGCATCAACTGTCAATGACACGCACCCTAAACATTGCGCCCAAAGAACAACTTAGCCCCAGTCACCCCCGCATGGCCACATGAAACCCCTAGCCTCCACCACCGCTATGATCACACGAAAGTTTGTCTGGGAACACATCATCTGCCATTTCGGTTTATCGATGTGCTTCATAACAGACAACAGCACCAACTTTGCGGCTGACGATTTCTAAAAATGTCTTAAAGAACTAAACATCGAACACATCTTCTCTTCCGTGGCGCACCCCCAAGGGAACAGCCAGGTAGAAAGCATTAACAAGAGTTTAGTCGAAGGAATAAATGCAAGGTTGGGAACAGCCAGAAGAGGCTGGGTCGATGAACTTCCAAGCATCCTATGGGCACATAGGACAAATCCAAAGACAAGCAATGGCGAGACACCGTTCAGCCTGGTTTATGGCTTCGAAGCGGTGATCCCAGCCGAAATTGGTCTCCCGTCACCAAGAATGCTGGCTGTTAACCAAATTGACAACAGCAGGGAGCGCAGACTTGACTTAGAGCTCTTGGAGGAAAGGCGCAAAAACACAGCCATCAACAAGGCTAAGTACGAAACCAAGTTAGAAAAATACTACAATGCACATGTGCGAATTTGCACGTTTAATCCAGGAGACTATGTACTTCGCGATAATGAAGCCTCTAACACAGAACGCCCAGGCAAACTGGCCCCCAAATGGGAAGGCCCATACCTCATTCATGAGGTCTTGGGCAAAGGCGCGTACAAACTACAAACGTTGGAGGGGGACCTTATCGCAAGGACTTGGAATGCACAACAGCTCAGACGCTGCTATATGTAAGACTGTAATTTACGTTTTTCCCATGTACTTAGTGGCCCACGCGCCATCTATTCATTAATAAACAAAGGGTTGCTACAACGTTGTTTATCTCTTAATTCTATTACAAATGCGTGTTACACTTTGTGATATCTACAAAAACAGATTGGCAAAATCTTCATTTGCAATACCGATATAAAGTGGCGGTCACACATAAATATTGTAATAGTTAACAAGAGCAAACGTTGTAACGCATCTGGCTGGATGCATGCAACAACACACTTAAGGTTTTTTCAAACCTGAACACATTTCCTAGACCCTAACAGGATAAAAAAGGGAAATGACTACTACTTAGACGACAATGGTGTACAGTATACTTATTATTTCACGCATTGCCTAACCAGTAGAACGGAAATAATGAAAGGTGTTCGACTCACTCGCGCTCTAATGCCAACTTAGTCACACATTAACTTACTTGCGTGTCATCCAGACATGCAAAAGGCAAACTCTTGACTTACTCTTATTTACACACGCCTTAAACATTGGCCTTAAAAACTAGTAAGTTACTCGCGCTCACACAAAGTCAAACAGTAAACACCGTTTACTTACAAACTTTGAGCCAAAAACAGTTGTATATTCAAAATACTTATGCACCTAACAGGTTCATAAAAGGCAACCTTGACATTGTTTCAACAAATTTTCAAACCAAAGAAGGAAGGCAACAAGGCGTGCAGGCCCAACCTATTCTATATTTCCACCGCTGGTGCCTTCACCCTCTTTCCTTGGTTCAAATTGCATGCGTAAACGGTCAACATAGTCATCCACCTCCAAGCATGCTTCAATCTGATCAAGGGCAGGAATGGTAAGACCGTTATACGCATCTACGGCGGCAGAGAAGGCAACTTCAGTATTCACGCCATGCAACGCACACCGCTCATCGGTAAATTTGCTCGAGAAAAAGAGATTCACATCTTTAAGGCACTGATTATACCCAGCCTTGAACCCAGCCTCGCGCGCGCGTTCTTTCACCCTAGCAACCGCAGCTGTGTTCTCAAGGGCTTCAAGGATTGTGTCCACAATCTAATCATATTGCATGGAGAAAGTTACTAAGGCAAACACAAGGAATGATAAGACATAAGGCACTTACATGTACAATACCAAACTGCCGCATCCAGCCGCGGTCACTAACAAGTTGGGCAATTGAGGTGGCCAACCAATCTCTATCCTCCTCGGCCTGCCTAGCCCGCGCCTCAGCCTTTGTAACACAGAGATTCACATCCCCAAGGATCGTCTATCGAGTTTTTACTTCTTCCTGTTTGCAAAGAAAACACACAAGTATGAAGAGGAATTCTCTAACAGTTGTCCAAACAAGTGAACAACTCAGAAAAGGATAGTTCGTACCTTGAGATCCTCTACAGTCTTGACCAACTTAGAACGCTCAGTGATCGCATCTGCAAGCTCCTTAACCGCGGCGACACCACGTGCTTCTGCCTCTTTGACCGCAGCTACACCGCGTGCTTCGACCTCCTTCACGGCCGCCTCAGCCGTGACTTTCTCCTTCACAAGAATGGCATTTGCCGCCTTCAGCTTGTTCAACTCCTAACGAAGACGGTAAAATTTTTCATTCTCTCTAGCACAAGCTTCTTTCAAAAACTTGCGCTATTCAGCAAGGAGATTGGATAGAGAACGAACCTGTTTAAGGTCGGAGGATGCGGCCCACTCTTCAGTCTTCTTTAAAGTCTCAAACTTGGTTGTCTGCTTGTTCAAGCGCTCCTCAGCCGCTTGTGCAGCCTTCATCAAAGCAACAGCTTCTTCCCTTAGCCAGATTGTTTCTTCTTCCTTGCGAGCCAGAGAAGTACAGTCCCCTAAAATCGCATTCGCGACTAAGGAGCCCCCAACAAGCAAGGAGGCAAGCAGATTCTGCAAGCTCTGACGACCAAAGGCCCATACTCGTGCGGTCTCAGCAGGAGTCCCAAACCCCCTCAGAGCTTCCCTACAAATCGAGGGATCGTTCATTATCTCATCTCCTTGTAAAATACTCCAAGGGGGAGAGTGGACGTCAAGAGTACGCCCTGCCGAGTAGGAGCGATAATAATAATCCAACTCCGTTTCATGCGGCTGAATCGGAGGTTGTTCTTCACCCCCCCCCCCCTTCCCACTGCACCAGAGCTAGAAACATGTGCATAAACAGGGGACTTTGGCTTTTTGTCCCCTTATCCCCACCACCACCGCACGGGTCGATCAAATTGTCTGATGCATCAATAGTATCAGCAGTTGGATCACCCCCAGTTTCCCTAAACATCTCTTCTACATTCACAGCAGTAGGGGTCCCTTCGCTGCCCACCACCTCAATTACAGGCTCCTCCACAGTTTTCTTCTGCTCTTCCGCACCCGCAGTCTTCGGTGGGGAAGAGTGTAGAGTAGATGCGGGGATTGGTTCCTTCACAGTCTCTACAAAAACAAGGAAAACTTATAAGAAAAAGTTCTAACACAACTTTCCAAATGTGTTAGAACTTACCAACAGAGACCGCAGGCTTATGCTTTGGAAGTGCCGCCGCCCTAGTCTTCCGAAACTTCGGTGGCTTCTCACCACCAGCAGCGGCGGTATCTTCTTTCCTCATCTCACCAGCAAGAGGCTTAGCACCCGCAGTCGCGCCACTCACGGGAGAAGAAGAACCTGGAACACCCAAGTCCTCGAGACTGTCATACACTATCACGTAATCTTCAGATTTGCAAAATCAAGGGTGGAAGGTACCTGATGCACCCTGTACCAATTCTAGATGGTAACAGGGGTATGCATTTTCTTTTTCCTCTTCTGCTTGTCAACAACAATCTCTGAAGGTGCGGCCGGAACACCCTTAGCATCGGGATCTCCAAGCGCCCCAAGATTACCTGCGGTTAACACAATCTATATAAAATAACCATGCAACAGGAAGAATAGTGCGGACAGGCAGAAATACTTTACCTTTTCTCTACGGTAACAAGGCATTCAGTGCGGCTTTATCGGGGACCCGAAAGTTTCCAACAGTGGTCTCGTACCACCCTTCCTCACCCGCACCGCACTCGACAAATTCAACCTTCCCTCGAAATCCAAGCAGAAAATTCTCTAAAATGAAACCACTACAACAAAGTCACTTATTCGATCATTAGAGCAATCAAAGCGGTACATAAAAGAGCAAAACGCACAGGCACTCACCTTCATTTTTCTCCTTCAACACAAGCCTCGTCTTCTGCCCCGGCTTACCGCAACATCATCCGCAAACACTGCAGCTCCCTGTTCCCCAATTTTCAAAGGAACAAGCCGCAGATGCTGAAGCCAGGCCTGTTCTCCCTGTGCAGGGGTACGCAACTGCTCCGTAGCAATATTATCGGTCACATTCCGGAAATGCAATCTACAAGTGACCCCAACCGCCTTGAAGTAGAAAAACTTGGCTTTCCACTTGGTCAGGCCCTTTGGTGCGGTCATAAGCTTGGGGGGCACCCTTCCGTAGGCTGAAAGAAAAGAACCCGAGCATCACGATCATCTGGTAAAAACGTCGGAAATCTTCTACCAATGGCTCAATATTGTGGGAACGGAAACAATACTCGAAATGCCGAGCACGTACCATTCCCAGTTGACTTAGTTTGGAAATGTGGATGTTGTAGTACTCCAACAAATCCACCATGAAAATCGTCAAACGAAGACGGAGATTGCAAATATCAAACCAGTCGGAAAACATACTAACATTACCGGCCAGAGCATCACCGGCTGTATCACCTTCTTGGGGATACTTTGCCCCTAAAAGCAGTCAACATTTGGACAGTGGTCATCAGAGTCCGAAAATCAAATTCTTTCCACTTCAAAGGTGGCAAGAACATACCGGCTGGAATCTCCTCAGCATCCTCCTCCGCCGTCGGCGACGACGGTAGATCAGGATTTGCAGGAGAAGGAGAAGATAGTTTAGACGGACTAGCCATCACGATAGAGAACAATGAAGAAGAAGAGAAAAGGCCTTCGAAACTCTCACCGGAAAACTCAAGATTTTTTGATCGGAGAAGATAGAGAAACACTAAAAATCTTGACGGAAAATTTTGAAAATTCGAACAAGTGAGAGGAAACCCTAAAAGGTTTCCCCTTTTATACCCATCGCAATTAAGGCGATCACGGTAACCGAACAGACGTGCGGCTTCTACGCCTATCGCAGACTGCCACGTATCAGACAACGGTTCAATGACGGTTACCACGGGCGCGTGGCCGCCCACGCGCCTGACAACAGATGAACTTTTGCACTCCTGCTACAGTGCATTTGATGCCTTGGGCAGTGCAAACGTCGCCTCACGTCAGCACATGCCAGCTGCATCTTACCAACTTCCACCAACTTGCACGTGCTGTCTACAACGTCTACTAACGACAAAATGAAGACAAATTTATATATGCGACATGCGGTTAATCTGGTATCTCATACCACAACCCATACCGCATGTCGCTTTACACACCCCCAATATATATATATATATATATATATATATATATATATATATATATATATATATATATATATATATATATATATATATATAGGGGGAGGTTCATTTGAGAAGAAAATTAAATGGAGAAGAAAAAGAACAAAGGGTACAATTGTAAACATTAAATAGTTTCTCTCTCATCTCATTTATTATTCTTTTTGACTAATTAATTATTCATAAAGATTATCATCCTCCACACTAAAATTTTTGCCTAGATACATCAAAATTTATCCTACACGTTTTTTAAATTTGTCCTACACGTACTTAAATTTATCCTACACAACTCGTAATTCATCCTACACACCTCATAATTTATCCTACACCTTAAATTAAATTTTTTTCTTCTTTGAAATTTTTTTTTTTTTTTTGAAAATAAGTTACAAATTTAATTTAGTTAGCTATTAAAAAGGAAGACTAGCAATTAATGATCTATCTAATTTTACCAATATACCCCTACACCCATATTAAATACAAAAATTAAATGAACTAAAATAAAGCATTTTATTGGTTGAAGTTTGTTCTTTTTTATTCTTACAAAAAATTTCTTCTCATTTGAACCCTCCACTATATATATATATATATATATATATATATATATATATATACATAATAACTTATAAAAAGGGGGACAAAGCTCTTTCTAGCTTTAGTTCCACACGTGGAATATGCGGAGAGCTCACACACACACGCCTCCCACGCGGGTGTGTCAGATACTTAGAACCAGCGATGTTCATTGGACTGCGAAAACCGCATCTCAACTGCACGCGACACGGTACTTATAAGAGCTCCCTTTCAAGCTTCAAATCTCTTGTCTCTGGTTCACAACCACAGAGGGATATCAACAAGCTTCCCACCAAAGGGATGGTGGCTAACACTCCTGAACCTTCAAGAGCCACATCAAACGCATAACTCTTTTAAAGACGAGATGCGTTACAAAACCGCAGACATGCATTAGGAGCTGCGATCGATTTGTAATCTTGGGAACGGTGGTTATGGACAGATAGCCCATCACCAAGTGCGTTACAAGGTCCACAAAAAAAAGCCACGCCATTGCATCACAAAGATGGTGGACTACAACACAACACAACACCACACCACGCCCTACCGCGCGATAGGACAAGGTACGGAGGCTACTTCAAGGAAAACTAGGTTCAAGATTATGAACATGAAGTGGCTACAAAATGAATGCCTCGAACGAGTTTCACCCAGATTCCTAATCATCAGTGGTGAACTCAAAGAGCAGGAAGCTCACCAATGGTGGTAACAAGTCTGCTTATGACTTCGTTTACTTACCGATTGTCCGCATAGAATAAACAATGGTGGGAACAGGTCTGCTTATGACCATATTTATTTGCCCATTGTTTTCATCACAACTCCTCACATTGTTCGACCAAACACGGCCGATAATGCCCGGAAACGAGGTAACCGCAAAGGACGTGCGGTTACTTGAGAGCAAAACTGGTGAAGACGAACGCCCCACAAGATAGGGATCGTTGTCTCATGTCCAGTTGATGAACATAAAGTGCCAACACGGCACCAGGACCATTGCATCAGCAACCACAAAGATTACAAATGGAGTTGCGGGTAATGGCGAGTTCATACTCATCGTCCGTCACCGTCTCAAAGGTTGGTTCGGCACACCAATAGGTGGCGATAATGTTTGATGATGTTTCAGCATCAGCCTGAATTGCTTACCGGTCCGGAAGAGTCGTTACACAACTCTACACACCTACCTACACAAGTAATACTCAATCCAAGAATTGATTTACTTGAAGCAGGAGCGAAGGGTCGGGCCTAGAATCTTCTCCAAACCGATTTCAAAGGTACTCAGTCGACCAAATAATCCAGTATTCCTCCCACCTGAAACTTGCATTAGGAAACAACACTGGACTGGGGGGACTTGAAGGTGTATTGTCCCAAATCTCACCAGGACGGACGCGAGTGACCATCACCCATATCAAATACCTCCATAAAAAAGGAATTATCTGTGTTCGTGCGGGCAAGCGCAAACCCAGCCGTTTGTTCCAATCGGTCTAGTGATGAGAAGGACTTACCTTATGTATGAAAACGACTGCTTTCGTCATGACAAGGGATGCGGTAACAACCGCAGTTACCGCACATACGGCTCAGCACCGCACCCTATTGATCTTTTCGTCACGACAAGAGATGCGGTAACAACCACGGTTACCACACATAGCGATGCGGCTCAGCACCACATCCTATTGACGACGCAAGTGGGACTGACACTTTGACTTAAGTGTCCAAAACACCAAGTGGCACTGACAGCAGTCACCTGTCCAGCCCACATGTATGCAAAGCTGGCGAACAGACTGACAGCCACAGCAGGACGTGGCATCACTCCCGTGACCTACGCTCCTGACACACCTGCAAAGAGCTGCGCGTTATTAGCCTAGCCACTCAAATACCCTCCTTCACTTTTCGGCAATAAATACCCATCCCGGACCAGGTTTCAGATATCGCTTATCTGCTCTCTCTCACACTTACTACGAACACACACTTTACTCTCAAGCAAATACTGATTCTCACGCCGGAGAGTGGTAACAAGGAGCACCCCCACCTCATCCTCCTTGTTACGAGTCACGTGTGTTTCCTTGTGCAGGAGACATGTTAGCGGACGATCTGGCCACCAATCCTCAGAAAGAAGGGATTAACCCTACTTGACGAGACCGGTGAGTTATCCTCCCCGGTGAACCACTATTTCATCGGTCCCCAATCTTCTTCCCCAGTATAAAATAACTGTTGAACATGAATGGGGATCGATAACTTTGAAATTTCCATGAGAAGATGTGTAAGTTCTTGAAGTATGGGGTTTGCACACCAATTGTTCGGCAAAATGTTTCTTAGAAATCTAACAACCCATTTCAAAGCATTACTTAATCAGTGTTGGTAGTAATATACATGTTTAGTATATACTTGATTTATATTTGTATCGGAGGAAGAGTAAATTACAAAACTCGTCCTTTATGTTGATATTAGATTGCAAAGTGTGTCCTTTGTCTTTAAAAAGTACGAAAAACGTACTCGATGTTTGCAAACACTTGCATGTTACGTCCTTTAAAACTAACTCAGTTAATTTTTATGGTTAAATTTGACCAAATGAACACACATAAGGGTATTTTAGTTATTTTACCCTAAATGCTAAAATAAATAATCACAAAAGAAAAACAATAAATAAAACAATTATGTTTTGTAATAATTATATACTAGTAATTTTACCCGCCACGCGTTGCGGCGGCGTACCCGACTTGTTCCAACTAAATTTACGATGAAACGTACGGTAACTGGAATTTACACGGTCGAATGAAAACGTATTATATTTTACCCGAACAAAATCTATGTCGAAATGTACATCAACTCGAAACGTGCATATGTGGCTACCAAGCCAAATTTACATCGAAAGTTAGACCAAATTAAAGATAAAAAAAAACGTACATGTCACCAATGCGGCGGATTTAAATGAAAACCAACTCAAATTAATACCGTTGAATCGAAACGTTCCATCTTTGAAAAATATCTTTGCTAATTCCACCTGGAAAATATACATTCTTTTACCATGTAAATGAAATAATCAAAATGCAATGTCAACATATGTATTACGTACATTAGTATAGATTAGTATAGATTATAAACAATACCTTTGTGTAGAGGGGCATGTTGCTAGGATCTGACTATGAAGACGTTGGGCATACATCAAAGACAAAAATATGTGTCCCCATCAAGCAAAAACCATGCATTATATATTAATAACACATAAGAAAAAATAAACTCTCATCACAGACCTGGTAACTCGGTAACCTCAAACGGTTTTACCATAACCTGTAGCAAATAATTAAAAGGCATATGTTTGTCACTGAATGGTTGAGTTTTCCGAGCTTCTCAGACGCCGCGTCATAAAACCTCGAGGTGTTCAGATCCTTTCATATTCAAACAGATCTGACCGAGGAGCTGCTCAAATCTGACCAATGGACCGAGTGACTTTTCCATACACAATTTTTTTTTTCTTTTCAACATTTTTTCCCAGTCAACCAGACCCTATTTCAGTGACCAAAAGGACTAAAGTCTAAACCACCATCGCTAACTCAAATTGTAACCTCAAAGCCAACAATGAAGTAAACAGATTCACGAAGGCTCAGAGAATGCAAAAGGACCAAGCCACCATGGCTGCAATAGGGGTTGCAGGTGCTAACTTGCCATCCTCCATAGCTGCCACGCCATGGCGGCGTATCGACTTTATTTTGATAACTCATCACAGCCTCCAACCATAGCCAAACACAAAATACAAACGCTGTTCGGTTTAGGTTTTTATCAGTTGGCACCAAATGTGATGCGTGGCTGACCGCCAAAATCACCCAATAAGAGACAAACACCCAATGTAGACATTGTTCAAAACATTTGTTTTCTAATAGTATGATAATGATAGTAAATATTTTAACTATTAATAAATATATATTACAGAAGACAATATAGGTATGACCCAAAACAAATGATTTAGCGCTTATCATCAAAAACCCTAAAGGCCCTTTGTCAACACCATCGTCGGACCATACTTCAGATTTAGCGTTAAGCAGCGCAAACCTGAAAGGCGCTCCGAATCGTAATCATCGGAGCGTTTTCCACAACCAAAGCCAACAATTTAACATTTACAATCGCAGACCCCGAAGGCCCTCCGTCGACCGTTCAGCTCAGTAGAGAACCCGAGAGCGTTACGGGGCGCTAAACTGGGTAGGTATATGCAAACTAAAAACATCACACACCATTTTAAGAGCAGGTAAAGGCTCCACCTTTGCCTTTATACACTTGGTAAAAAAAACTACTTAATATTGTAATATCTCAACAACCACATGAGATACAGACCTCAAAAAGTCAAAATCAAATTGGCTTTACACCATCATTTGTTAATGTCAAGTTCAAAATCCCTGTATGCATCAATTTTAAGATCCATTATCAAATCAACTCTTGAAAGAAACTTTTATCATCTACTTTTAACTCTTTCTATTTGACATACCCTATAAGCATTAGTAATAGATTAGATAAATTATGCTGATCCAAGGTCACTCAGGGATAGCAACCTGCTCATCACATAAGATTGATACTGGTTATAGTTTTGATAATCCAAAAAAAAAAAACTAAAACCAGTTCAATGGTGAATGAAGCAGTAATTTCATCACCAAAGTTAGTGATTTCCAGTAATCAATTAAGACAATCTACCCTTGTTGTGAAGAAAAATTATGGAAATTGAATTCAAACCAACCTATCAAAGTACGGCATCATGATAATCACTGTTCATCAAGTCATGCAGCCTTAACTTATACCTGAGGTCGCCGTCCACCATCACCGGAACCCTGGTTTGCTTGCGGCCGGAATACTCGTCGGACCCCTTTTATTCATCTTTTGGAACTGTCGCCGTCAACATTCTTAGGGTTCCCAGAAAAACCCTGAACTCGCCGCCAGAGTGCCTCCTGCCGCCATCTTCTTCAGCCTCAGGAATCGCCCCAGCCGCTTCCTTTCCTCTCCGTCAACATCACAGCCACACCGTCTCTCCGTCACATGATTCCGCCACCACGGTAGTCCAACGGTGGATGCTTTTGTAGAAGCTAGTTCTTATTTTTTATTACAGAGAAACATAGGAGAGAAAGGGGGTTTAGGTTTTTATCAGAGTTGGGTTATGTTTTTGTAGAGATTATTGTGAAATTGTAAGCATATTTGAAGATTTGTAGAGATTGTTGTGTTGTTGATCTGGTTGAGGAGAGGTGAGGAAAAGACAAAGGTTGAGGGGCAGGTATGTCATTTGGTCGGGTCACCGACCTTTGTGTTTAAGATTATACTAGGTTTTTACCCGTGTCGCGCGTTGCGGCGGCAACATTAGTTTGTGACTTCGTTACATGCGATACGATGATGACATTAACGTGCGACGCCCACGCGTGACTTGACATGTTTTTAACTTTGTTATACACATTACGTTAGTGGGATTAACATGGTTAGACATAGATAAAAAGAGTATAATGTCTATTGTAACCTTAAATAAGGGTAATGTGTCTTACTGTATATTTGTTGACGAAGAATAGCTCTCCACTGTCTGTATTCACAAATGAAACTACACTCATACATATATATCATATACATGAAGTCCTGGTGTAAAAATCATAACACAACGTCATATATATGAAGTTCTGGTGTAAAAATCATAACATAACATGTATTCATCTGGAGCTTTAACTTTCATCAGCAACAGTTTGATTTCAATACTTTATTAACTAATTTGATCTGAAGTTTGAAGCGTAAACCTTAGTTTTAAAATGCGCTCCGATGGGTTTTGATCCCAGAAGGTTATGCGCACATCACGTATGCGAGACGTTTAGTATTATGAATATACCAAAAAGTTATTTGTAGATTATATATTAACTTGTTGACCTTTAAACACTAAAAAATTAGAGATTAAAATTAATAAATACAAAAAAAGCTCTAGTACCACCAAAGAAGTTTTTAAGTATAACCAAAATAAGTATTCAACTCTACGTGTACAAATAGTCCATGCAAAAGGTACAACTAATCTATGCAAGAACTCACTTAACAACTTCATCAGCTCACTGTATAAGCTTATTTAGCACATTCTAAAACAATATAAATAAGTTTTCTATTAGGGTAAACTTAAACAGCCTCATCTCAATCGCTCTACCGTTTGTTTGGTGGTGTTTTCTGTATCCAAACGAACGCGAAACTATCTTAGTTTTACCATTTCAATTGAAATTTAAATTACCTATCCGTTACCTACTCTGATTCCTATCACATAACATATATTCATCTAGAGTTTGAATCTTAAACAACAATAGTTTGATTTCAAATTTTCAATACTTTACTAACTAATTTGATCTAGAGTTTGAAGCTTGAACAACAATAGTTTGATTTCAAATTTTCAATACTTTATTAACTAATTTGATCTATAATTTGAAGCTTAAACAATGCTTAAAATATAACAGAACATACATTCATCTGGAGTTTGAAGCTTAAACAACAATAGTTTGATTTCAAAATTTCAATACTTTACTAACTAATTTGATCTAGAGTTTGAAGCTTGAACAACAATAGTTTGATTTCAAATTTTCAATACTTTATTAACTAATTTGATCTATAATTTGAAGCTTAAACAATGCTTAAAATATAACAGAACATACATTCATCTGGAGTTTGAAGCTTAAACAACAATAGTTTGATTTCAAAATTTCAATACTTTACTAACTAATTTGATCTAGAGTTTGAAGCTTGAACAACAATAGTTTGATTTCAAATTTTCAATACTTTATTAACTAATTTGATCTATAATTTGAAGCTTAAACAATACTTAAATTATAACAGAACATACATTCATCTAGAGTTTGAAGCTTATACAACAATAGTTTGATTTCAATACTGTTAAACTAATCTAATCTGGAGGTTAAAGTTCAAACAATACTTATATTATAATATAGCGTATATTCATCAGGAAAACTTAAAGAATATTTGAATTATAACATAACATACATTCATCTGGAGTTTAAAGCCTAACAGCAACCGTTTGATCTCTCTGATTCAAATAAAATAATAAATTAACACACACTTCTTCACAGTTAACTTAACTAACTAATTTAAACACTAAACCTAAACCTAAATTATCTGATAAATAACTCATACCTAATTTCCAAACGTATATCCATTCAAACAATCATAAACAAAATCAACTGAGCAAAAATAGGTCATAGAAGTAACAAAAACCTTGAATCGAGTGACTATCAAGCAATGCATTATCATCGGAGACACCTACAGCTGGCGGAACACGGCGGGAGGTGGCAGCGAGGCAGGCGGAGCTACGAACGCCGCCGAAGGTGAGAAAAAGTAGAGCGGCGGAAGTGGCGAGTACGGGGATCAGATTATCTGAATCGGACGGTTGAGACTTGGTGGAGGATGAACGGACGGTGAGATTCCAGCGAGATGAGGGTTTGGAGACGGTTAGCGGATTGTTGTTGGGATTCCGGTGGGGAAATAGGAAGGGATTGGTGTGGTGGAGAAGGGATTGATTGAGGAACAGAGTAGAAACTGATAGAAGAAGAAGATATTAAATGACTGGAAAGAAAACGACAGAATGGGCAATATGGTAATTTGGTAGGGTCACCGACATTTCCCTTTAAGATTATATAAATAAATATACACCTGTATTCGGACACCACATACATACCCCCCTCCTTCCCCTCACCCTCTAATTATCCTACCACCACAACCACCCACCTGGCACCACCAACCTCCCCCCCCCCCCCCCCCCCCCCCCCCCCCCACCTAAAATCACAATTTAACTATTTTTTTAGCTTGACTGTTTATTCTCTGTTTCCATAACCAAATCGACATGCCCAAAAGAGTACGAATTAACAATTGTTTTAACTTCTGATGAAATTAAGGCACTAATAATAAGCATCATACGAATATCAAATTCAAACATAACATCCACCAGATCCAGCTAGGGTTTATCAACATATAACATTCGTAAAACAAAATTACTTGACGAACACATTACCGTCGAGCTTGAGGTGCTTGAACGGAGCATACGAATTGTTCGCCAGCACACGCTTGAAATTATGTTGCGGTGGTTTTGCTTCCGATTTCAAGTAACAAGAAGTTGAGTTCTGTTTTCGCTTTCGATGTTTTCGAAACTTGTTCGCGAGTATAATTGAAGCCACAGCGACAAGTGACTGTGAATGCAATTTTAAGCTTGTGTTTATTCTCCATTTGTAACCCTATCGAGTTCAGAATAAGCCGAGGTTGATGACAATGAATTTTGGGGATAAATAGATTAATAGGTGGTTAAAAGAAGTTTGCTTATTCAGTTCACTGTTTATTCTGATTGTTAGGTGGATGCTGGTAATTGGAGTTAGTAGCTAGGGTTTTGTTGCTTGTGGAGTCGTGGTGGGTGAGGAGAAGAGGGATGTTTATGGTGGTGGTGGTATGTGGGTGAGGAGTGGTGAATTCAGGAATTTTTTCTAATGGGTTTACTATTTTTAGATGCTATAATTTTATATGACCGAAAATAAAAAAAATTCGGGTCGGTTTGGATCGAGTCAGATAAGGTAAAAAATTTCGGGTCGGTTCGACGATTCGGTTCGGATCGAGTCGGATAAGGTTCATCACAATATCTTTCCATAATGCATTAGCAAATTAATGGTATTCATATAATAGAAAATTAATAATTTTTTTTTTTTGAAACTCAGATATCATTTCATACGAAAAAGGGCAATTAGAAAGCAATGGCAGGTAGTCGGGCAACAAGTTGCGCCGCCACCCCCTTTTGAATAGAAAAACCAATTCTACTAATGATTCTACTAGCAAATTAAGAAAAAGGAAACTAATACTAAGGGCATGTTTGGCTAAGCTTATTTAAGTTAAAAATGACTTTTGGGAAAATGACTTATTGACTTATGGCTTTTTGAAAATGAGTTTTTAAAAAATGTGTTTGGATTAAGCTTATGGGGTGGGAAAAGCCAATAAGTCAATAAGTTGTTTTTTTTAAAAAGTGTTTCTCTTAGCTTATTGATTTAAAATGACTAAAAGAGACATCTTTTCATATAAGGGTGTTAAAAATAAAGGGCAATTTGATGTTTGAAAAGTTATAAGTTGATCAAGAAGTCACAACATGATAACTTCTCAAAAACTCCTTTTCCTTCTTTTCAAAAAGACATTTTAAAAAGGACTTTTATGTTAGCCAAACACTACCTAATTCAAAAATATGATAGAAAGAAAGAAAAGAAGTAATTCACGATTCCATACATATTGTTAACTTTGAGTAGTTAGCTGGTATGTACAATTTGTTCCCTTAGCTTCTACAGATGGCATAATCAGTCCCAACAGTAGTACGTAGCAAAATCACAATTAGATTATAATTGCAAAAAGCAATGCAGGTGTGCCTCGAACACCGGATGCTTTGTGTAGTTTAGAGGAGCATTAACCACTGAACTGTGAATTGTTTTTACACATTGGTTCATCTCTAGTAATATTTATGGGTTCATTTCTATTTCTTATATATAATATCTATTAAAATTTCGAAACGCCGTGGGTTCGTGTTAACCAGTAGCAATCAATGTCAAGAGGGATGTTTATGGTGGTGGTGGTCTGTGGTTAGAGAGAGAGAGAGAGAGAGTTAAGAGAGAGAAAGGGATAGAGAGTTATGAGAGAGAGATGTCTGATTTTTTTTTATTTATTTTTTTTTATTTTTGTATTTTAATTTTAAAATTGTTTTTTTAATTATTAGAGATATTTTGAATAAATTAGCAAAATTACCAATATACCCTGATTTAACATGAAAATTTAACTAAGTTTGGGGTAAAGGACGTAACATGTTACGGTTTTCAAACATAAAGTATGAATCTCGTCACTTTTAAAGATAAATGACACACTTTGCAGTCTGGTGTCAACGTAAAGGACGAGTTTTGTAATTTACTCTCGGAGGAAATAAAGAATGTTTATATTGGTGACTGATTTAGGGGAGTTCATGGTTTGGTTTACAACCGTGAAATCCTCCCCAGTGTGGTTTTGCAGTCCGTTTTTTCATATCATTTGAAACTGTAACAAGTGGCTTAGTTTGCGGCGGGGAAAACCGACCATAAGATTGAGCTATAATGTAAATTGATTGGGGTTAGTTTTGTACCGTTAAGTTCCCAATCTGAGTTTTGACCCAGTGAACATCTCATCTCCTGGCCTCTGATCTTAATTTTTAACTGTTGCTGAATTCCTACTGCTCCTCCTTTGAAATTATGTTATGTCACGCCTCTGTTTGATATATACATGTGTACCATTTACAAAAAGATATATGATGTGATACAATAAGGATATTTGTAGTGAAAATGCTTCCACTATATGGACATTATCAACTATGAAGACCCATATAGCTTGCACAAAAAATTCTAGTGATAGCCCACGATAGCAACTTTTAAATTTTAGTGGCAAACCTGTAACAAGTTCATTAGCTTCATTGTGAAAGTAACCAAGTTGGCTATATGCCTCTTGTGAGTGCATATGTTTGGCATATACGGTATTCAGAAGTTATCTCATGTCTCATGGCCGCAAGTGTTGGCTTTGAATTCTTTGTCAAAATTGAACTTAATGTAGCTCTATTCTTGTCCTTGAACATGGACTTTATCGCCTACTTGTTCTATTATTTTTATTTTTATTTCTTCTTATTTTTGTTTTTTTAATATTTTTTTTTATTTTTTTAACTTTTATTTTTATTTTTGAATTTTTTTTCCTTTTTAATTGTTTTTTAGCTTTTTTATATTTATATTTATATATTTTGTAATATAAAAATTTTCAAAATTCTTTTTCTAGTGTATCACTATTTATAAAATAGCGGTCACTATTTATAAAATAGCATAGGTCCCTTGCTATTAACAACTATGACTACATATGCCACCTTCCTGTTCACATGGGAGGTAAGTAAAGTTTTACTTTTAATGCTATCATTTGATTTGAATATTTTCGTCAATCTCTTATAAATGTTGACTTTCTTACTTAATTGTTTCAGATGTTGTTCTCTGGATTATCTGGTCATTATTTATTTACTACATATACAATTAGGCCATGGGGTATACTCTAACATCTAACATCTAGAGTGTTAACAATGACATATCATGTTAACTAACATTACAAACCACTCCCTCCTTGTGTTAAAGTGCATTAAATGAGTTATGTGTTAACATGTTAACCCAATGTTAACATATTGAATTAATTATTATTTTCTTTTTTAGACAAAAACAAAATGTTAAAATGTATTAAATGAGTTATGTGTTAACATGTTAAACCATTTCCTTAGAGTGAGACAACGTGAATTGAGGAAAAAAAGTTGATGTGTCACTTAAGTGGAGTTAAGTTAGGTTAAAGTATACCCAAAGACCTTATAAGCTGAGGGACTAGTGACAGATAGCTTGCCAGACACTTCTCTATTGGACAAACATATTTTTAGTTTAATTTTATTCTCAGTTTAAAATTACGCTTTCATCCTTCGTTTAAAATTACGTTTTTGCCCCCAGATCATATTAAAATTATAATTTTTCCCCTAGCTCAAAATTACGCTTTTGCCCTCGGGTCAAAAACTCATTTTTAATTTTGTTCACAGTTTAAAATTACGGTTTCGCCATCCGTTTAAAATTACGTTTTCCCCCCCAGTTCAAAATAAAATGTTGCTTTTCCCTCTAGCTCAAAATTACGATTATGCCCTCATCTCCAAATTACGTTTTCGCTCACAGTTCAAATATTTTCAAGTTGAGGGAATAGCGCCAGGCAGCTTGCCTGGCACTTCCCTATTGAACCAACCTATTTTTTTAATTTTATTCCCAGTTTAAAATTACGCTTTCGTCATTCGTTTAAAATTTCGTTTTTACCCCCAGCTCAAAATAAAATTATAATTTTGCCCCTAGCTCAAAATTACACTTTTGCCCTCGGTTCAAAAACTCGTTTTTAATTTTGTTTCCAGTTTAAAATTACGGTTTCGCCCTCCGTTTAAAATTACGTTTTTGCCCCCAGTTCAAAATAAAATGTTGTTTTTTCCTCTAGCTAAAAATTACGATTCTGCCCTCCGCTCAAAATTACGTTTTTGCCCATAGTTCAAAATAAAATTATGTTTTCCCCCTAGCTCAAAATTATGATTTTCCACTCAGTTTAAAGTTATAATTTCACCTTCAGTTCAAAATATAATTACGATTTTGCCCTTTGTACAGACATACATGTTATGAGAGAGAAATATTCGGCTTATTGCCCCGCAACGCGGGCGGGGCAAAAACTAGTTTCAATACAAAAATGAAGTAAGAATGTATATATTTCAATCCCATAGTGTTAATAAATATCTTTTATTTTGGAAATTGTGAAATGTTAATAGTATGACTTATACTGTTACATTACTTTTAATTAGGGTGAAAGATTAAATTAATGGTGTAAGCCTTCATCACATGTAATATTTTCTTGAATATTATTTATTATTTCATTTGTGGTATACGTCTCATTGTGTAAGTGAATACAGGACTGCGGATGGTCAAACCCAAGTAACCTTTGCGATTGCAGCACAAGAAACAAATCATGTTCAAGTTTCAGAGTGCCCGTCCTTTGTGACATCAGGAGAGTTACAAGGCTTCACAGCTAAAGACATGTGGTGAAAAATTAAAGATGTTTGTTTAACATTGTTCCCTACATCACTTGTTTGCTACATAGATGGTGACTGCATGTTATTTGCTTCATTAATCACAATTCCTATTAGATCCTACTTTCTCTATTTTATAACTGAATTATATTTGGTTTAATTGTGATTTATATAATCATCTTATAGGAAAGAATATATTGGCCCCAGGAATTGCTTAACAGAGCTCAAACTTGTCTCGTTTTGAACTTTATGTCCAAAGTGCGAGCTTAAATCGTGAGAACTCTTTCAAGCTTTGTATATTTAATTATTTGTATATATATAATTATATATATTATGTAATATGTATTTTTTGTATTAAATAAATATTTTATTTATATAAATAAAAGGCTCGTGACCCTATCCTAGTTTGGTATATGAAGCCGGAGGTCGGGCTCATTTAAGCTCAACTCTATTCGAGCTATTAGCGAGCTGATTTCAAGCAACTCACGAGCGGTTTGGTTGGCTCGTTTACAATACCTTTAACTATGTGTAGTATAATAACTGAAGTTTCCATTTCAAATTACTCTTTTTGAATCTAATGTATTTTTACATGTTAAACTTTTTTCAAACAATTGCGAAAGCCGTTGGAGGCTAGTACTCTGGGCGGGTTGCGTTAGCCGCAACCCGTGAACTTGCACAAAAGATTGAGAAAGTCATGTGCGCCCTTTAAATAAGGGGAAAATGTCATTAAATATTAATAAAACTAATATTACACTAAAGCTCAATAAGGCTCAACGAGCTTTACATGCCAGGCTTGAGCTCAGGCTCGATAAATAAACGAGTTTTGTTTTATGCTCAAGCTCGGCTCGATCTCGATTAGACTTGAGGCTCATTTCGATCTTTTTCTCGAGCCTAAACGTTCTAATTACATCAAGATGTTTGTTCTTGATGAGGCTGATGAAATGCAATAATGGGGTTCAAGGATCAGGTATGTATGGTCAAATTACATTTTACTAGTCAGCGTCTAACAAGTGGTTTTTCTTGTTCCAGATCTATGATATCTTCCGGTTGTTGCCATCAAAGGTTCATGTTGCCGTGTTCTCCGCAACAAACCGGTTAGGATTCTTGTGAAGCGTGATGAACTCACTTTTGAAGGTATCAAACAGTTCTATATGAGAAAGAAGACTGGAAGCTTGAAACACTTTGTAACCTTTACGAGCATGTTAGTTTTGTGGTTTAAAAACATTAGAACTTGTGTTATGTATTATTTTCGAAGTACAGTGAATTTGAAGCAGGTTTTTTAATCTTTTCTATATATTTTTTCTGATGATTTTTAATGCATTTTTCAGCAAAAAAAAAAACAAATTGATATAGAATTAAATTTTCCAGTTTTTTTATTTTTTAATAAATATGTCGTTACAAATGCGTTGCAAATATTTTAAGAGATGGCGTAAGAAATGTGTTACAAATAAATTTCTAACGCCATATTTCGGTTGCAAATACGTCACAAATCTTATACAAGAGTAATTAAGGAATCGTAGGAAATACGTTACAAATTTCCAACACAATATTTCCGTTGCAAATAAGTTGAAATTTGTGTAGTAAATGCGTTGCAAAAAGTTTTCCACATAGCTTTTTCCAACATTAGGATTTGTGACAAATGCGTTGCAAATTCAGATTTGCGACGCAACTGTGATGGAAAAACACACTACTAGAAAAGTGGTCGTTTTGCTATGGAGTTTTCCTACAGAAAAATATGTGTAGCAAATTTTGACAAAATTGCGACGTATTTCCGACGACTACAAAAAAGTCTAATGTTTAGAACAAATTCGCTACACAACAGTGACAAAAGCAAAGTACATCATAACTTTGTCACAGTTTCTCACAACCATGTCGGAAGTATTTTTGAAAATTATTGACTTGATCAATTTTTCATTATCAAATACATACTTACTACTTTGTAAAAGACTTCTAACGAAAGCCTATTACAAGATTAATTTTTGAAACTATTAACTATTCCGTAGGAAATGCGTAGCAACTTGTGACACATTTGTGACGAACACTTTACAATTCAATTATTTTGATTTTATATTTTATCGCATTATCGACATTAATGTTATAAGAACTAGAATAACTCGTTAATTATTTATTCATTGGCTAAAGATAAATAATCCTTTCAAAGTAATAAAAGACATTATAATTAATTGTTAAACAGGTTTTAAAAATGGATTAAAAATAAAAGCTTACTTATACTTATTTTTAATAAGAAAAGGGTTATGAATAGAAATGAATAAAGAAGGAGAACAATTAAAATAAAGGTTTATTTTATGGTATTTTTACTGCATCAACCATTTTGTTAAGTTTGGATTCTTAATTTATTTGAAAACATTACTAGCCTGCATCACTAGCCTGCATCACTTTGGTCCCTTGACTTTTAAAGACTCAACTAACTGGTTTAACTTGGTTAATAGTTTAGTTTAACCTAATAAAAATTCATTTCTTACTAACTTGGTTATATAAATCTTTAGATTAATTAAATTAATTAATTAATTAATTACAGAAATAACTTGATTAACTAGTTTAAATAGAAAAAGACTAAACTTTGTAATTGTAAATTTAATTAATTTTAATTAAATGGATAAAATTATAAACGGATCAAATTAACAATAAAGAAAAAAATATTTCAATGATTAAGACTTCGAGTTTCAAGGGTTAGCATCCGAATTTTAAAACGGGCCGGATTTTGGGAAATCCATTTTAACGGATGTTACAAGGAACTTAGGGAGCATCAAGACAACTGCAAATGTTAATTAATTTCAATATGAAGAAATGACTCGAGTGATGTTTATGTTGTGGGGATCCCCTTGAAGACAATAGCACATTCAGGGCATACAAAACTAACTACCACCACAAACTAATACGGAATGAACAACATATTTCGGTTTAACAAGTCATTTGTAGCGAAATAGTCTGAACGTGTGTATCAAACATGTTAAACATGCGACCCAAAACCTGAAATTGGAGTTGTCTTTTAGGACGCGTTAGATAACGGATCGAACCAAAGGCTGATGTATCATTTGTTTATCAGTATTTTTTTTTTTTTGCTGATTTTCCTGCAAATTTTAGCCAAAAAACTGGATTTTCCAGTTTTTTTTTGTTTTTTAGATATTCCGTCACAAGTGCGTTGCAATTTTTTGATATTCCGTCACAAATGCGTTGCAATTTCTTGATATACAACATAGGAAATGCGTAGTAATTGCGTCACAAATTTGCGACACCATATTTCTGTAGGAAATACGTTAAAATTTGCGTAGTAAATAGTTTCCGACGGGGCTTTTTCCAACATCAAGGTTTTGTTGCAAATCCGTAGCAAATATCAATTTATGACGCATTTGTGACGGAAAAGTGCATTAAAAATGTCATTTATTTTTCTAGTAGTGACACGTTGAAAAATTCCATTTTCTAGTAGTGTTAACTTTTGGACATAGAATATAAACCGTTATGAATAATATAATATTAATGCCACTCAATATATGACGGATGTGATGACATAAGTATGACGGTTGATTACGTTTTGTTGGTTCAAATCAATACATGTCGGGGTTGGTCGATGAATTAAAAATGATAGCAAGTGTACTCATTACAAATCTCTTAGTGATTGATTACGACACTTACGATTGTAACCTTTCAACCTTTTACAACTTTCAGTTGCTTAATCATTAGTTTAATATTTTATGTCTCTTTCTTGATATCAATTGTTTACTTACAGCCGAAAATTAAGAAAATATCTGACTGTTCATATATAATAACAATTTGGTATAAATTTTCTCACTTAATCAAATCATTAAATGATTAGAATATTGTTATGCTGTTTATTTCATTATTTTATTCTATATTTTGTATAGCACTATTCCTTTTTTTTATAGAGTGAAAATTTCAATTATTACCCTCTTTATCTTTTAATAAATGATTAGAATTAGAATTAGAATTAGAATTAGAATTATACTATTTATTTCATTATTTTATTCTAACTTTTTTTTTTGGGGTAAAGTTATTCTAAGTTTTTTATAGCACTATTTGTTATTTTTTTTATGGAGAGAAAATTTCATTTATTACCCTGTGTGTCTTTTAAATATCACATATAAACTAGTGATATTTTGCAGCAACATCGTGATATGAATATAAGACCATCCACATTCATAACCCAACTTAACCAAATTTTTAATAAAAAACTAATTTCTCTTTCTTCCATTTACACAACCCAACCTTTCATACCCATTAACAACCCAACCTAAACCAACTTTTATAAATAAATATTTATTTTATATTAAAAATGTGTGTTTTTAACAAAATCTGTTTTTAATAAAATTTATATAGGGATGTTCACAAAATTATTTTAAGAATGTATCTAGTTTTTCTTATAAGATTAATTATAAAAAGTTATTTAAGTAATTAAATTGATGGGGGAATTAGTAGTTAATAAAAAAAGGTGCACCAATCATGTTTGGACAAGTGGATATGGTTTTGAGTCATGATCTAGATTGCTCCAACAACCTGGTCGTTGATTTCTTTTTCTTTTTTTTAACTTTAGTACAACCAATAATATTTTAACAAGTGGCAACCCAATTACATAAAGGTCACTAATTGGAATAGTCTAACCATTTTTCAAAAAAGATCACCATCCATCAAACATAACATACAAACACTTGCACTATGCCAAATCAAACAACAATCACACACACACACACACTCCTACACACCCACGGCTCCAAACACACACATACATTCTAAAATTCCCGTTTCTAACCATGAGCTTTACTTGTTTCTTTTTACAATAACTTGTGAACATATCTTTTGGTGTTCTTACTTGTACAAGTAAACACTTAAACAAGATATAAAGTTACCCTACTTTATGATTCATACACAAGATAAAAACTCCTTAAAATGGAAAGATTTGAGGCTAATGTATTGAGGTATAGCTCTTTGTTAAGCTCCTTACTTCTTTCTAATACCTCAATACTTGCCTACTTGGTTTAAACCTAAGAGATTTTAGTGTGTTTAGTGAAAAGAAGAGAGTTTGGGTGGTTCATGCCTTAGCCAATAATAGAGAGAGAGAAAAAGGAGTCTGTGAGTGAGTTTGATAGTGGTAAAATGAAAGGTGCATGTGTTGTAATATTTGTTCTTTCAAAATATCTAAAAGACACCATGATGGTACCACATAAACAACTCCACATACCATACTCTTACACAACACAATTTGACAAGCAAATTAAATAGAGTTTTTTTTTTTTTTTTTTGGGGGGGGGGGGGGGGGAATATTTCATGTCCCTTTAATTAAGCTAATGATGTGTTAATTGAGTTTATGTTTAATTTCCCCAAATCCTTGGAAATTAGGGTTCTAAGATCAATAGATAACCATTAAACGCCTAACAACGTTTGGTGAAAAATTACAAGTATAAAGGTTAGATTTCTTTAGAATTTACACATACGCGATAGAAACCGTAAATTACGATACTTAAATATCTGTAATATGTTTTACCTATTTTTCACGCCATACATAAACTAATTCCATCAATTTAATGTTCTAGGCATACTTGAACAATTTCGACTTAAAAATGTTTGCCGAATAATCAACAACGCTCGTTTTATTTAACTTTATCATTAAGCGATAAGACGATATCAACGATTACCAAATGCCAACCCATTCATTTACCCGGACATTGCTAGACTTTATGGACTCAATTAATATATAATTAAGGCTAAATGCACGTAATTAGCAATTAAACAGTGATTAGGTTACACGTATTAGCCTGTAATTTTGCCGGATGTCACAGACGTGTTCGATTTCTTGAACACAACTTCCAATTCCAACAAACAGCCTCCTCTATTCCTTCGTCATCTTTACATTCCAACCCTTACACATCCTTTTCTGAATCCACGTTTCCTCTTGATACTCCAATTGACAATCCATAACCTCCTACTAAACCAAACACACCTCCAACATCCATACTAACTCTTACTCCTCCATCATCTCCTACAACTACCTCATCCCTATCATCTTCAAACAATTCTTTGTCTACAACCCGTCCCCCCGCCTATATATTCCCAATCTTCAGCCTAATCCTAAACCTCGGGTTCTTTACTGCCCGTTTGCCAACATGGCCTCCATATCTCTCAATGTTGAACCCACTTCCTTTACCATTGCCAACCAACATCTGGAGTAGCGTCAAGACATGCCATGGGAATTTAAAGCACTTGTAAGAAATGTGTAACGTCCCGAAAATATAAAACTTTATATTAAAATTATAAAATATTAAATAAGCAAGAACAAACTAACTAGGACGAAATAACCCAGTTAGTTATAAGACTTGTGTTAACTAAAAAGTGGGTTAAAAGCACCTAAAAATAAACTAAAAGAAACTAGAGGGATCAAAAGTGTTTAACTTGAAACTAGTACATTTTATTAAAACACAAACACACCATTTTGGGTGTGCTGGAGATCGACCAAAGCAGGGGGGGGCGACCCAAGCTTCTCAAAACCCTAAGTTCATACTATTTGATCAATTGAAGGCCAATTTCAGTCCCAAATCAAAATCCGAACATAGATTAGTGATCACCTCAGTGAAAGGGATCATAAGGTATGTAAATTTTGTAGAAAATTCTCATCTAAATTTCTGAATGAACATAGGAAATTCGAATTGATGATTGCATGTTAGTTGTTTGGAATGAAATAATGTCTAGGGACAAACCCTAGTCAATTACTTGATGAAATTGTGCCTATTTCGTGTGAAATTCATAATCACCATTAAAGGTGATAAGTGGGTTTTGTGAAACTTGATAAACACTAAGATTATAGTGGTTGTTCTAGTGTAATCTAAGATTTGTTAGTGATTTCAGAATTGTAGAGGCTAAAATTTATGTTAGATAATTGATTGATGAAAATTTGGGCTATATGACAAGTTAAGAACTTGTCATCTAATGGTGTGAAAATTCTGCCCATAAAGTGTTTGTGGAAATGCCTCAAAGAAGACTTAAAATGAAAATTTAAAGTTAAAACGCATAATTTCGATATTTCGGTAAAATATGCGATACATGATTTGCATCGAGTTCTAAATGTACCATGATTGAACTCTATAGGAAAGGATACCGGAGCGTCAAGTGGACAAGCCGGTGGCGACTTACGTTTAAAGGGCGTGCTTTGAAGGTATGTAACTTGATTTGTTACATTGAGTAATTTAATACTAGAATATGTATGGTTGCGTTGTAAAATAATGGTTGTGTTGATTGATGCGACAATGTTCGTTACTTGGATTAATAGGTTAAGAATCGGTTAAGAGTCGTTTGGTAGTCATTATAATGGTGGATTCCATAGATGAGCCAAACGGGTCGAATAATCAATTAGTACGTGGCTACATGCTTCGTTAATATGGTCATTTGGTCCTTGTTATTATTAATGATAAGTATATTAGAATACGGGATTTTGGTAGCTTGGTTTGCTTGAATGATTAACTTCCTAAGGGCAAACTAACGGGTCATTAAGAGAAGGTACAAACCGAGTAACGGTAGTACCTTACTCGTAGATTTCGAACCCGGGTGATGGGTAGTGATTTACTAAATACTCAAACCGGAGATGGGAGCGTGGATGTTGAAAATAAGGAACCCATGATTTGGATCTCCTTATGTAGAAGTGATATCCCGTCCATATGAGTTTGGGTGAAATGAATAAATGGGTCAAAACAACAAAGTTACAGAAGCTACCGTAAGTTACGGTAGCTACCGTAACTTACGGTAGAGGACAAAGTGTTACGGTAGTTCTCTACTGCCTTATGGCAGACTAGTGTTACCCAGCGACTACCGTAACTTACGGTAGCTACCGTAAGTTACGGTAGAGCCCAGACATTTTTGTTAAACTTTGCATATCTTAGTTAATCGAATCCGATTTTGAGCGTAGTTTCGATTATGAAATTTTCTAAATAACTATAATACTAATATTTGTCAAAATCTACAGCTTTTAGGTATTGCAAGTACGTGGATGATGGTCAAGTCAATGCTCTGGAACCGAACACGATCTTTTGAAGCTTCCGCATTAGATTAACTTCGTTTTAGACAATGTTTATATTGTAAATAATTTGCTAATCATGTTTTGAATGATGGAACTAGTTAAGTAATCATCTAGAATGTAATTACTTTGAAACTTAAATTTTGTACTTCTTTTGAAGTTAGGTACCGTTTTATGTAAAATCATGTGTATTTACATTAAATTCT
Source organism: Helianthus tuberosus (assembly GCA_030545235.1). NCBI lineage: Eukaryota > Viridiplantae > Streptophyta > Magnoliopsida > Asterales > Asteraceae > Helianthus > Helianthus tuberosus. The sequence goes on from JARYGA010008245.1 coordinate 29,829, forward strand.
TATAGGATCAAGACGGGTGTTACAAGTTAGTAATCAGAGCTTAAGGTTGTCAACAAAGTGTTCGGTTCAAGCTTGATTGATCGTCCGGTAAGAATTAATTTATTATTTTAGTAGACTTTATCTTATGTAAGAAACAAGATGTAAATCAATGTGCATGGGAAGAGCGTGTTAACGCACTCAAACCCGGAAAGTGCACTAAAGGCGAACGGTTAAAGCAAGTTATGAACTTGGCTAAACCAAAGCAAATAAAGCTATGTTATAAATGAAATGTTTAATGTTTAATGTTTAATGTAAACATTTCAGTTTCAAGATGTTGAAAGGAAACGATAATGATCCGTTTCAAGATGTCGAAAGGAAACGATAATGATCCGGTGCCGACAAGCACCGAACAAATGAAAGAGATAATTGCCGAAGAAGTGGGGAAGGCAATTGAAGGTAGTCTATCCGGGTTTATAGACAAAATTCAAAACACGGTGTTGTCACTTGTCGAAGAACGAGTCAAAAGGTTGGAAGATAGTGTCAACCTTATGAAAGAGAAATCGGGAGAACGTAAGGGATGTTCGTACAAAGAGTTTATGGCGTGTAAACCGCCAATCTACAACAGGGAGGTTGACCCGATAATATGCCAGAGATGGTTAAGCGATGTTGAAGGAGTGTTTGAAATGACCCATTGTGACGAAAGTGACTTTGTTGCTTACGGAACGGGTCAGTTGAGGGGTCAAGCCAAAGATTGGTGGGACAATAAAAAGAAGGAAATATGAGCCGAAGCGGCGAGGGCCATGACATGGGAGGAGTTTAAGACGCCGTTTCTTAAACATCATAGTTCCAAGGCAGTCATTAATAGAATCAAGGAAGAGTTCATGCAATTTAGACACAAGGGCGAGACCATAGACATGATTACGGCGACGTTTATGGATAAGATGAAATTTTACAATGAATTGGTGATGAATGAAGAACATAAGATATACAACTACTATAACATGTTGAGCGCCGAGTATAGGGAGTTTATGACTCCTTCAAAATACGAGACCCTTACCGAGATCATAAACGTTGCTCGGGAACGGGAAATTGAATTGAAGAAACAAGTTGAAAGGGGTGAACGAAGGGCACATGATGTGAATCCAAGCCCTACAAAGAAAGCTCGAACTATGGAATCGGGAAAGAAAGTGGATGCTTGTCACGGCCCCCGACCCGGTTTAACCCGTTTCAGGAGCCGCGGGACAGAAAATCCCGTGGTATTTATTTAATTGAGTTAACAGCGGAAGATTTTAGCAGGATCTTTTTAAAACTGAAATTTTCCCGATTATTTTATTTCACAATTCGGGATAAACCCTGATAGTTTACAATCATATGATTTCACTGAGAAATCTTTATTTTACAAAACATGTTCCTTTATTTTATATTGAGCCACTTCCTTAAGCTTGTATTGCTTTTCGGCACTTTTCCTGGATCACAACAGATCACCTGAAACATGTTTGAAAAAGGTTTTGTCAGCGGGAAATACTGGTGAATCATTCTATTTACTAAAATGACACGTTTGTTATAATTTACAGTATTAAGAGAGATTACAATGTTTCCAGATATCAACCAACTACCCACGGTATTTGTCACTCGACTCGTTTCTGTGACTATGGTCATATCACCCATTGGCTACCCCGTTGTCCAATGGTGAAGATTATCAAGTAATGTATACAAAACCCCACATACCGGCTGTAATTTGGTGATTACAAAGACTTAATCACTGTAATTATAACTTTGAAAATAAACATGCTTTTGGAAACAAATTTGATAAAAAGAGAATGACTCACATTGCAGATTTAACACGGACAGAGTCTAGTCTACTGATTAGCCTTGTTAACCTAGTTTAATCAATGCACACAAAACTAGGTTAGTAACTAATACAACATTTACGATAACTCACGAGATCAAACCCTCACAACGAATGACAAAGTGCAATACTTAAACATCCATCGAATTCACGACGAATGACAAAGCATAACCCTAATGTGGCCAGCACTTAAACATCCATTGGATAGTTTTAATCGATCGGACATTGAATCGTAGCAGCGATCGAGTTATTACCCTGTTATAGTGGCAGCACTTCGTGAATTGTGTGTGTTTTTGGACTGTTTCTGTAAGACCCAGTTTATACTACTAGATTTAATAACATAATACCTTGCATTTCATGCTAAAATTTGGATTTTTCAAAAAAAACTTACAAGACTTGAAGGTTATATCTAGACACAACATTCATATATTGATCCTACGAAACCATATTCAAGACAGAAACTACAATTGTTTACATAGTTTTAAAACAAAAGATCAAGTGCGGAAGCGTTGAATTGTGTGTTCGGTTCGACTTGATAGCTTGATCATCATCCTACTACTTGATATACCTGGAAACTGAAATGTTTAACACGAAACATTAATAATGGAATTCTTATAAATATTACATAACCGAAACTACATTCGATACTGGTTTGATTAATTGTAAAATAAAAAAATTCAAAACATTTCTGACTCTACCGTAACTTACGGTATTACCGTAAGTTACGGTGATGTCTTTTGGGTCCTGGTCCACTGTAAATCAGGAAAGAAGCACCGTAAGTCTTCCATCTCTACCGTAAGTTACGGTACTACCGTAACTTACGGTAGTACCTGGAAAACTCTATTTTGTTTGATTTGTTTACTACACTCAAACCCAAATCTCGGATTTCGCTTTTCTAGCACACCAAACATTAAATCTTCGTATTTCTAATATGTTATATAATAACCAACATCAACAGTCAATCTGTCATGTTCCGGAGCATTAATCATGCCTTACTTGATTGTTCAACCCGTTTGGATGCCAAGATTTAGGCATCAAACAAGATATTTCAAAAATCCAATTTCTATCACTTGTTTTGACCCGTTTTACTTGTTTAAGACGCAAAGTCACTTCCGTGACGTATTGGTCTATCTTGTTTACTATGTTTTCAAAACTACAACATAAAACTAACAAATAATTTTTAATGTAACGAAACGATAATTTCGTACCTCTAGAGCACGCCTTTCCCCCGTGAATTCCCTCCGGCTTGTCCGCTTGATGATCCGGACTCCTTGCCTAGAAAATTCAGTTTTACAACTTGTTTAGAACTCTTTTCATGACCATAATCACATCATTATGAGCCATGACTAAATCTGCGTTTTCCTCCTATTCTAACATTTAAATCCTCACTTAGGCATTTCAACGAACACCTAACGAGTCAGATTTTTCTACAATCATTACTAAGTTCATGACTTGCAATTTAACATCTAATTTCACTTTAATTAAGCAAATTGTACACATTTAAACATTCAATTACTGAATTTCCTCATACAATTCAGCTTTTCACTAGATTAAAATTTCATAATCCCAGTGCTCGTCTAGTCTTTACAATATCATAAATCACTTACAATGGTGATTGTAATTTCTTCAAGTAACATGCAATGATTTTTCACAAATAATCATCTAGGGTTTAACCCTAAACAACATATTACTTCAAGATTCATTCATGCATGACATATCTAGGTTCAATTTCAGTTATTCACCCTTAACCTAGAATTTATGGTGAATCAAAATATCAAAATTATACATACCTTTTGATCCCTATGACGAGGTGATTACTAATTTGTGTTTAGAATTCGATTTGAAACGGATTTGAGGCTTCAATTTAGTAGATTTTGGTGTGAAGCTAGGGTTTGAAGAATCCCCTGTTCGCCCCTCTTCTCTTGATCGACCAGACACACCAATTTTTGGTGTGTTTGGTTTGGTTTTGTTACTATTAGTAAATATCTTTCACTTTTGACAAGTTTAAACCCTTAACTATGATTTTCCCTTAAGTTTAAGTATTTTAACCATATTATGAATTATTTCAAGACTTGAATTTAACTAGGTTAAGTTCCTAGTTGGTAAATTCTTGTTTGTTATTTCCTTAGAATTTTAATATAAGGATTTATATTTTCGGGGTGTTACAGTTTCTACTATATCTCAACGTACGTATTGAATTTCTACGTCGAACTAACGCAGAATGTCAAGTCCCAAGCCCCTGTATTTATACTTGAAATTTGTCCCTCTCGCGTGTCGCGAGAGGTTCTCTTGTGCGCGTCGCGTGGCGCGAGGGGTACCCTATTAACATAGGGTAGCCTCGTGTCCCAGTAGCTTATCTGAGTTGGTCTCGTATGCAAATTCGATTTACACGTTAAACTGTTTGGATATTACCGACTGGGTTTTACCCCCCCTGAGTTTTAGGGGTCCTGATCCTGATTCCGATTATTCTGAAAATATCAGGGTTTATGCAGAATCATTTGGGTTTCTTAATTATGGTTTCCTAGTGTACAATTAAAGTAATAAATAGGACTTTTAAATAAGAGTTGTTACAATGCTAAAGGCGGGTCTCCAAGTTGCAAGGTGTGTGGAAAGGGGCACAAGGGTGAGTGTCGCTTCAAAGACAAGCCGTGTCCGGTATGTGGGAAGACGGGACACACCGCATCGTTATGTCCCGGAAAGGTTTCGGTTTGCTATAAATGTTATCAGCCCGGCCACAAAAAGTCTGAATGCCTAGAATTGGTTGGAAAGAGAGACACTAAAGATTCCCCTACGGAAGCTCCAAAGGCGAAGGCTAGGTCCTTCCAACTTACAGCAGTTGAAGCAAAGACAGAACCCGATGTGGTCTCAGGTATATTCGCAATAAACTCGATCCCCACACGTGTATTATTTGATACGGGTGCGAATAAATCCTTTATTTCACATGGATTTATTCGATATCCTTCATTTGTGTTGACAAAATTACCTATGCCTTTAGAGGTTGAAATAGGAGATAACAAAAGTTTCATAGTATGTGATGCCTGTCAAAGCTGCAAACTAAGTATCGATGATGAGGAATACTTGATAGATCTAATCCCGATGTCTATGGGGGAGTTTCAAGTGGTTGTAGGAATGGATTGGTTATCTCGACACCATGCAAAGGTCGCGTGTTTCCGTAAGGAGATAAAGCCAACATCTCCAAGCGGAAAACACGTCACAATCTATGGCAAAAAAGGAGGCAATCCTATAATATGCTCGATGATAAAAGCTCACAAGCTCATGAGGCATGGATGTAAAGCATTTATGATGTACGCGAACGAGCCCGAGAAAGAATCACTGAAGATTGAAGATGTACCGGTAGTACGGGACTACGAAGATGTGTTTCCGGAAGATTTACTAGGGATACCGCCCGAACGGGAAGTAGAGTTCGGAATCGAATTGATTCCGGGCGCAAAACCCGTAGCTAAAGCACCGTACCGACTCGCGCCATCGGAATTACAAGAATTGATGTCAAAATTTCAAGACCTGCTCGACAAAGGATTCATAAGGCCGAGTGTGTCTCCTTGGGGCGCACCGGTACTATTCGTGAAAAAGAAAGACGGAAGCATGCGTATGTGTATCGATTACCGGGAGTTAAACAAACTCACGGTGAAGAATCGATACCCGCTTCCGAGAATAGACGATCTATTCGACCAATTACAAGGTGCGAACTAGTTTTCAAAAATTGACCTTAGATCGGGGTATCACCAACTAAAGGTCAAGGAGGAAGATGTGCCGAAGACGGCTTTCCGCACACGATACGGACATTACGAGTTCCTCGTGATGTCATTTGGGCTGACAAATGCACCCGCGGTATTCATGGATCTCATGAACCGGGTTTGCAAGCCAATGCTAGATAAATCGGTCATCGTGTTTATCGATGATATTTTGGTATATTCGAAAAGTGAAGCTGAGCATGCACACCACTTACAAGAGGTGTTAGAGACACTTAGACGAGAAAGATTGTATGCGAAATTCTCTAAGTGTGCTTTTTGGTTACGAGAGGTGCAATTCCTCGACCACATCATAAGTGCCGATGGAATATTGGTAGATCCGTCAAAGATCGAGGCCGTGTCGAAATGGAATCCCCCGAAGAACCCTTCGGAAATTAGAAGTTTCTTAGGGCTTGCGGGATATTATAGGAGATTCATTCAAGATTTCTCCAAGATTGCATCGCCGCTAACTAAGTTATTACCCTGTTATAGTGGCAGCACTTCGTGAATTGTGTGTGTTTTTGGACTGTTTCTACTATATCTCAACGTACGTATTGAATTTCTACGTCGAACTAACGCAGAATGTCAAGTCCCAAGCCCCTGTATTTATACTTGAAATTTGTCCCTCTCGCGTGTCGCGAGAGGTTCTCTTGTGCGCGTCGCGTGGCGCGAGGGGTACCCTATTAACATAGGGTAGCCTCGTGTCCCAGTAGCTTATCTGAGTTGGTCTCGTATGCAAATTCGATTTACACGTTAAACTGTTTGGATATTACCGACTGGGTTTTACCCCCCCTGAGTTTTAGGGACCCTGATCCTGATTCTGATTATTCTGAAAATTTCAGGGTTTATGCAGAATCACTTGGGTTTCTTAATTATGGTTTCCTATTGGACAATTAAAGTAATAAATAGGACTTTTAAATAAGAGTTGTTACATTCTCCCCACCTTAATAAAAATCTCGTCCTCGAGATTTACTGGAACAAGTAGGGATACTTTCGCTTCATTTCTGATTCTAACTCCCAAGTGTATTCAGATCCTCTCTTCGAATCCCACTTAACTTTGACCAGTTTTAGTCTCTTGTGCTTGAGAAACTTGATCTTTCTATCTTCAATTTGAAGAGGTTTCTCTACGAATTTCAGCTTTTCATTTACCTCTACATCTTGAAGAGGTACTACCAGGGATTCATCAGACAAACATTTTTTGAGATTGGATACATGAAATACGTCATGTACTCCCGCCAGTTCCTCTGGTAGTTGTAAACGATAAGCAACTGGTCCTATACGTTGGATCACCGAAAATGGTCCTACATATCGTGGACTTAGTTTTCCTTTCTTACCGAACCGAACTACTCCTTTCCAAGGAGAAACTTTTAAGAGTACCCTATCTCCGACTTGAAATTCCAGTGGCTTGCGTCGATTATCGGCATAACTCTTTTGACGATCTCGAGCCATCTTTAGTCTTTCCTTGATTTGGGTGATTTTGTCGGTAGTTTCTTGCACAATCTCTGGTCCTGATAATTGACTTTCTCCTATTTCTGCCCAACATACTGGAGTTCTGCACTTTCGTCCATATAGAGCTTCGAATGGAGCAGATTCGATACTTGAATGATAACTAATGTTATAAGAGAATTCAATTAAAGGTAAGTGGTCATCCCAGTTTCCACCAAAATCTATCACACATGCTCGGAGCATGTCTTCTAGAGTTTGTATCGTCCTTTCACTTTGTCCGTCTGTTTGAGGATGATATGCAGTGCTCAAGTTTAGTTTAGTTCCCATAGCTTATTGGAAACTTGTCCAGAAATGAGAAGTGAAACGACTATCTCTATCCGATACAATGGAGAGTGGAACTCCATGTAGGGATACTACTTCATCTACATACAACTTTGCCAACCTTTCCATGCTAAAGGTTTCTTTCATGGGTAGAAAATGAGCTGATTTGGTTAATCGATCCACAATTACCCAAATCGCATCATTACCTTTTCTGGTTTTGGGTAACTTAGTAACAAAATCCATTGCTATGATTTCCCATTTCCATACTGGCATTTCTAATTGTTGTAGTAGACCTGAAGGTTTCTGGTGTTCTGTCTTAACTTGTGAACAAGTAAGACACTTAGAAACATATCTAGCTATATCCTTTTTCATGCCTATCCACCAGAAATTATTTCTTAAATCTTGGTACATCTTATTGTTTCCAGGGTGCATGGTATACCTAGATTTATGGGCTTCTTCTAATATTTTATTTCTTAATTCTCCCTGCTTAGGTACCCAAATTCTGTGTTGGTGGAATCTCCAAATTCCATCAGCTCCTTTCTCTAATTCTTTTATTCGTCCTTTCATTCCTTCAGCATCATCCTTGATTGCTGTTTCCTGGACATTCTTTAGTTGTTCCATTAAATCTAACTGTAGATTTAATCTGAGAGCACGAACTCGCTTTTGCTTTTCATGATATTTACGACTTAAGGCATCTGCAACTACATTTGCCTTTCATTCGTGATACTGAATATCACAGTCGTAGTCACTTAGGATTTCCATCCATCTTCTTTGCCTCTTGTTTAACTCTTTTTGCCCAAATATATATCTTAAACTTTTGTGATCCGTATAGACAGTAAATTTACTTCCGTACAGATAATGTCTCCAAATCTTAAGGGCAAAAATGATGGCTCCTAATTCTAAATCATGAGCCGTATAGTTTTCTTCGTGCTTTTTCAATTGTCTTGAAGCATATGCAATTACCTTTTTGCATTGCATTAGCACACATCCTAATCCTAGTTTTGAAGCATCACAGTAAACTTCAAAATCTTCAGTTCCTTCTGGTAAAGCTAGGATCGGGGCATTTGTTAACTTTTGCTTTAGAATCCTAAAAGCTTCTTCTTGCTTAGGTCCCCATTCAAACTTAACTGCTTTACAGGTTAGCTTAGTTAATGGTACAGCTATTTTGGAAAAATCCTTAATAAACCGTCTATAGTATCCGGCTAAACCTATAAAACTTCTAATTTCCATTGCGGATTGCGGAACCTTCCATTTGGTAATTGCCTCTATTTTAGAGGGATCCACGTGAATGCCTTCTTGATTCACCATGTGACCTAGGAATTGCACTTCTTGTAGCCAAAATTCACACTTCGAGAATTTGGCATAAAGCTTTTCTTTTCTTAACAAAGTTAAGAGTGCATGCAAGTGCTGACAATGTTCGTCCTGATTTTTGGAATAAATAAGTATATCGTCGATAAAAACAATTACAAATTTATCCAAGTATGGTTTACAGATTCTATTCATCATGTCCATGAATGCTGCAGGTGCATTCGTTAATCCGAAGGGCATGACTGTAAACTCGTAATGACCATACCTAGTTCTGAAAGCAGTTTTATGTATGTCTTCTTCTTGTACCTTTAATTGATGATATCCGAAGCGTAAATTGATCTTAGAAAAATATCTAGCTCCTTGAAGTTGATAAAAAAGATCATCAATTCTAGGTAATGGGTATCGATTTTTAATTGTAACCTTATTCAATTCTCTATAATCAATACAAATTCTCATCGAACCATCCTTCTTCTTTACAAACAATACTGGTGCTCCCCACGGGGATGAACTAGGTTGTATGAAACCTTTACTTAGTAATTCATCTAATTGCTTTTTCAGTTCTACCATTTCTGTGGGTGCTAACCGATAAGGTGCCTTGGCTATCGGGGTAGTTCCGGGAATTAGATGAATTCTAAATTCTACTTTCCTATCTGGTGGTACTCCTGGTAACTCTTCTGGGAATACATCTGGGTATTCTGAAACTACAGGATTCTCCTTAAGTTCTTTATCCTTAGTACTAATGATTACTGAAATCATATATACTATTCCTTGCTTTCGTTCATAACTAGCAACTTTCATTACTGATATGAACTTCATGGGTTTACGTGGTTTATCTCCTGTAATCATGATTACTTCTCCAGTGGTTGCCTGAATCTCTATAGAGTTTTTTTCACAAAGGATTCGAGCATGGTTGGCTACTAACCAATCCATTCCTAACACAACATCGAATTCAGCTAATTTCATAGGTAACAGGTTTGCAGAGAATTTATGACTTGAAAATTCTATTTCTACATTTTGCAAAACCTTATCTATTTTAACTGAATTCCCATCCGCCGTTTCGACTGTAAAAATCTGCCTAAGGTTGGTTAAGGGTAAATTAAGAGTTTGGCAGAATAAAGTATTGATAAAACTTTGGTTTGCACCAGAGTCAGATAATACTTTTGCGTAAACGTTGTGAACTAAGAACGTACCAGCTATTACATCTGGAATGAGTTCTGCTTCTTGAGTGGTCAGCTGGAATGCTCTGGCATTTTTCTTAATAGCCCCGTCGGCCGTCTTGGTTTTGTTGTCTGCTGGTTTGGCCAATTTAGGACATTCTGTTTTAAAATGCCCCGCTTCTCCACAGTTAAAGCAGATTATGGTTTTCTTTCTGCAGTTTTCTTCACGATGTCCTACAGCTTTGCAAAAGTTGCAGGTTATATTGCATCTTCCATAATGTTTCTTTCTGCAATTCCTGCAGAACGGTGGAGTTGAGGATTGCCCTGTTCCTCTTTTCTTGAAACTGTTGTTATTACCCGTACGAAATCCTTGGGTAATTTTCTGAGCCAGTTCCTTTTTCTTGTTTTCATCTCTTGTGCGTACCAATTCGTCAGTTAGGGTGTTAGCTAATTCTACCGCATCGTCAATAGTGCGAAGTCTCGCAGCTTTAACAATATTACGGATTTCGCTAATTAATCCCCAAATATAGCGAGAAATGAGTACCGGCTCTGGCGAAGCCAGCGTTGGTACCACTCTAGCATATTCGAAGAATGTCGAAGTATATCCTCGATAGTCTACACCCATCATCCGATGGTTTAGGAATTTATTTGCCATTTGATCTTTTTCATATTCGGGACATAATTTTCTTTCTACAAGACTCTTAAATTCTTCCCAGTTCATGGCATAAGCCACAGTTCTTCCTTTGGCTTGAAGTACTGTATTCCACCAATCTAGCGCCCCTTCTTTAAACAGATTTGACGCGTACATGACCTTATCGTCCTTGGCACATTTACTTATTGTAATTACTGCCTCGGTTTTCTCTAACCAACGCAGTGCCGCAGTAGCTCCTTCATTGCCTGCAAATTCATTGGGTTTACGAGCAAGAAATTCTTTGTAAGTGCAACCAGGCGTTGTAGCTTTCATTTTTTTAGGAAGCGGAGTCTGCCTTGGATCATTATCGTGATTAGTATGATTACCGCCTCCGTTTAAGCTATTACTGAAGTTATCTTCAGAAATACGTTTGCTAGGAATGATTTGTTGAGGTTCAACGGGTTTCTGGGCAGCAACAAGTATTGCTGGAATAGCATTGGCTATTCCTTGAGCAACAATATTTTCTATATCCTGCCTAGTCATAAATTGATCCTCCGGATGTTGCTCAGATTGATTAACCTCGTTTACTGGTTCATTATTAGCGTTTTCCATCTGATAATTAATATATATAATTTATTAGTATCCAATAAATAACAATTATACATAAAACAATCATACAAATTTCAAATACACACATATAGCCAAAACTATCGATTTCTCGATTCCCATTTTTATATTTTATAGTATGCATCAATACACACCATTATTTTACAAAGTTTTATTTGTAATTATATTACATGATTATATTTTTCTATTTATTATACAACCACAATTTGACAACCCCATTATCCCTTGTCAGTTGATATTTTAATAACGACGTTCCCTCACGTCGTATTTCCAGGAGATCTGTTCTCCTACTTCCCTAATCCTATTTCCCGCATCCACTAGCTCCTCGCCAAAGTGGCGGAGTTCAGCTAAATTCTCATTGCTCATAGGTGGGTTAGGTATAGGTTCTGGGTCGAATTGAGGGAGAAAGGAATAAGGACTGTTGAGCAGGTTTTGGAATTGCCAATCATTGGTCCACCACTCACCCATTCCTAAAGGTTGGGTGTGGATTATAGGTTCTGGAATTGTTGGTTCCAAGTTCATTGGTAATTGAGTTTCAGCAGGATAAGGGTATAGATTATTATTAATAGGCCTGATGACACCACAGCTCGCCAAGGCACGATCCAATTCCTCCTAAAATGGTAACTCCTCAATTTGTCTAGAGCTTTCCCCAATTTCTATCTTGGTTTGCCTAGAACCTTCCCCAAACTCCATTTCCATTTGCCTAGAATATTCCTCAAACTGCATTTCCATCTGCCTAGAACCTTCCCCGACTTCAATCCCCTTCCCTTTGTCTAAGGGATTTTCTATTTTGGGAATTTTCCTGGTGGCGGGTTTCCTTCTGCGCACACGCCTCCATCCCACGAATCTTCTCCTTTTCTTAGGCCTGGGTTTCTCTGGAGGTGGAGCGTTGAATTCCATAGGTTCTTCTATATCAGGTATATACCTATTAAAATCTCTGGAAACCTCTATTTTCACCGGATAGAGATTTAATTTCTGAAGGGCTTCAGACAAGTCATTCATGCTGTTTAGCATATATGCAAAATACACAAAAATTGCTAAGTTAAAATTTTATAACAAAATTTTTATAAATAACCTTTAAATATTATTTCATACCGTGTGACTAACAAAGACAACTAAAAATTAAAACACACCAGGGTTTACTGTAGCTTATTTATTTTACTGAATAATATTTCTGGCTTGTAGGAGATAAGGTTACTAAAACTTGAATCAGAGTATTTAAAGGTTTGCATTTACTGCTACAGTGGCTACAATATAGAGATCTGCCCTTTTTTCATCTAACTTGTCTTCCCATGGTGGGTTATTGCCTAGTTCTTGGGTTTTCTGATTAACTCTCTTTTCTTTTGGTTGTAATTTCTTTAATTTCTCCTGACTTTTCCTAATAATCAAACTTCTTTTATTAGGAGAAAGTGGTTCCTCATAATGAGCTTTACGAACAAATATTCCCTCCTCAGTATCTACTGAGTATCTTGAGGATTGGGATGAAGTTCCCTTCTCTTTTGGCAAACTATCTAATTTAAGATAGATGTTTGAAAGCTTTTGCTTACCCATAATGTAACTAACAAATAGTCAGTTAATAAAACACACAATCACATCAGGAAAAAAATTAAGTATTTCTAAATACTTAATTAGCTTAACTCAGTGGCTCTGATACCACCTTTTTCTGTCACGGCCCCCGACCCGGTTTAACCCGTTTCAGGAGCCGCATGATAGAAAATCCCGTGGTATTTATTTAATTGAGTTAACAGCGGAAGATTTTAACAGGATCTTTTTAAAACTAAAATTTTCCCGATTATTTTATTTCACAATTCGGGATAAACCCTGATAGTTTACAATCATATGATTTCACTGAGAAATCTTTATTTTACAAAACATGTTCCTTTATTTTATATTGAGCCACTTCCTTAAGCTTGTAGTGCTTTTCGGCACTTTCCCTGGATCACAACAGATCACCTGAAACATGTTTGAAAAAGGTTTTGTCAGCGGGAAATACTGGTGAATCATTCTATTTACTAAAATGACACGTTTGTTATAATTTACAGTATTAAGAGAGATTACAATGTTTCCAGATATCAAACAACTACCCACGGTATTTGTCACTCGACTCGTTTCTGTGACTATGGTCATATCACCCATTGGCTACCCCGTTGTCCAATGGTGAAGATTATCAAGTAATGTATACAAAACCTCACATACCGGCTGTAATTTGGTGATTACAAAGACTTAATCACTGTAATTATAACTTTGAAAATAAACATGCTTTTGGAAACAAATTTGATAAAAAGAGAATGACTCACATTGCAGATTTAACACGGACAGAGTCTAGTCTACTGATTAGCCTTGTTAACCTAGTTTAATCAATGCACACAAAACTAGGTTAGTAACTAATACAACATTTATGATAACTCACGAGATCAAACCCTCACAACGAATGACAAAGTGGAATAGTTAAACATCCATCGAATTTACGACGAATGACAAAGCATAACCCTAATGTGGCCAGCACTTAAACATCCATTGGATAGTTTTAATCGATCGGACATTGAATCGTAGTAGCGATCGAGTTATTACCCTGTTATAGTGGCAGCACTTCGTGAATTGTGTGTGTTTTTGGACTGTTTCTACTATATCTCAACGTACGTATTGAATTTCTACGTCGAACTAACGCAGAATGTCAAGTCCCAAGCCCCTGTATTTATACTTGAAATTTGTCCCTCTCGCGTGTCGCGAGAGGTTCTCTTGTGCGCGTCACGTGGCGCGAGGGGTACCCTATTAACATAGGGTAGCCTCGTGTCCCAGTAGCTTATCTGAGTTGGTCTCGTATGCAAATTCGATTTACACGTTAAACTGTTTGGATATTACCGACTGGGTTTTACCCCCCCCTGAGTTTTAGGGGTCCTGATCCTGATTCCGATTATTCTGAAAATATCAGGGTTTATGCAGAATCATTTGGGTTTCTTAATTATGGTTTCCTAGTGTACAATTAAAGTAATAAATAGGACTTTTAAATAAGAGTTGTTACAATGCTAAAGGCGGGTCTCCAAGTTGCAAGGTGTGTGGAAAGGGGCACAAGGGTGAGTGTCGCTTCAAAGACAAGCCGTGTCCGGTATGTGGGAAGACGGGACACACCGCATCGTTATGTCCCGGAAAGGTTTTGGTTTGCTATAAATGTTATCAGCCCGGCCACAAAAAGTCTGAATGCCTAGAATTGGTTGGAAAGAGAGACACTAAAGATTCCCCTACGGAAGCTCCAAAGGCGAATGCTAGGTCCTTCCAACTTACAGCAGTTGAAGCAAAGACAGAACCCGATGTGGTCTCAGGTATATTCGCAATAAACTCGATCCCCACACGTGTATTATTTGATACGGGTGCGAATAAATCCTTTATTTCACATGGATTTATTCGATATCCTTCATTTGTGTTGACAAAATTACCTATGCCTTTAGAGGTTGAAATAGGAGATAACAAAAGTTTCATAGTATGTGATGTCTGTCAAAGCTGCAAACTAAGTATCGATGATGAGGAATACTTGATAGATCTAATCCCGATGTCTATGGGGGAGTTTCAAGTGGTTGTAGGAATGGATTGGTTATCTCGACACCATGCAAAGGTCGCGTGTTTCCGTAAGGAGATAAAGCCAACATCTCCAAGCGGAAAACACGTCACAATCTATGGCAAAAAAGGAGGCAATCCTATAATATGCTCGATGATAAAAGCTCACAAGCTCATGAGGCATGGATGTAAAGCATTTATGATGTACGCGAACGAGCCCGAGAAAGAATCACTGAAGATTGAAGATGTACCGGTAGTACGGGACTACGAAGATGTGTTTCCGGAAGATTTACTAGGGATACCGCCCGAACGGGAAGTAGAGTTCGGAATCGAATTGATTCCGGGCGCAAAACCCGTAGCTAAAGCACCGTACCGACTCGCGCCATCGGAATTACAAGAATTGATGTCAAAATTTCAAGACCTGCTCGACAAAGGATTCATAAGGCCGAGTGTGTCTCCTTGGGGCGCACCGGTACTATTCGTGAAAAAGAAAGACGGAAGCATGCGTATGTGTATCGATTACCGGGAGTTAAACAAACTCACGGTGAAGAATCGATACCCGCTTCCGAGAATAGACGATCTATTCGACCAATTACAAGGTGCGAACTAGTTTTCAAAAATTGACCTTAGATCGGGGTATCACCAACTAAAGGTCAAGGAGGAAGATGTGCCGAAGACGGCTTTCCGCACACGATACGGACATTACGAGTTCCTCGTGATGTCATTTGGGCTGACAAATGCACCCGCGGTATTCATGGATCTCATGAACCGGGTTTGCAAGCCAATGCTAGATAAATCGGTCATCGTGTTTATCGATGATATTTTGGTATATTCGAAAAGTGAAGCTGAGCATGCACACCACTTACAAGAGGTGTTAGAGACACTTAGACGAGAAAGATTGTATGCGAAATTCTCTAAGTGTGCTTTTTGGTTACGAGAGGTGCAATTCCTCGACCACATCATAAGTGCCGATGGAATATTGGTAGATCCGTCAAAGATCGAGGCCGTGTCGAAATGGAATCCCCCGAAGAACCCTTCGGAAATTAGAAGTTTCTTAGGGCTTGCGGGATATTATAGGAGATTCATTCAAGATTTCTCCAAGATTGCATCGCCGCTAACTAAGTTAACCCGGAAGGAGGAGAAGTTCATTTGGGGTGTTGAACAAGAAAGGGCGTTTCAAACGCTAAAAGAGAAGTTAACTCAAGCTCCGGTATTAACGTTGCCGGACGGAGTCGAAGACTTGGTAGTTTATTCGGACGCCTCACTTTTGGGGCTTGGATGTGTTTTGATGCAACGAGGCAAAGTTATAGCTTACGCCTCGAGGCAATTGAAGATACATGAGAAGAAATATCCCACGCACGATCTCGAATTGGCTGCGGTGGTATTTGCGTTAAAAATATGGAGGCTGTATTTATATGGGGTAAAGTGCACCATATTCACCGATCACAAGAGCTTAAAATACTTCTTCGATCAGAAGGAGTTAAATATGCGTCAGAGACGATGGTTAGAAACGGTGAAGGATTTCGACTGCGAAATACACTACCACCCCGGAAAGGCAAATGTCGTGGCGAATGCTCTGAGCAGAAAAGCGGACTATGTCCCAATACGAATAAGGTCGATGCAGCTTGTGGTGACCTCGGGTATACTTGAACGTATCCGAGAAGCGCAAGTAGAAGCAGTGAAAGAGGAGAACTGGAAGAAGGAAAGAATAATCGGCCAGTTGAAAGATTTGTTGGATGAAAAGAACGGGTTGAAGACCCGATCCGGGAGAGTATGGGTTCCAGATTCTTGTGGGGTTAAGACGCTTCTACTCGATGAAGCTCATAAATCCCGATATTCTATTCATCCGGGTGCGACCAAGATGTACAATGATCTGAAACAAAATTATTGGTGGCCCGGAATGAAGAGGGATGTGGTGAAATACGTGGAGAAGTGCTTGACTTGCTTACAAGTCAAGGCGGAACACCAGAAACCATATGGAAAACTGCAACCCTTGGAGATCCCGGTTTGGAAATGGGAACATATCATTATGGACCTATTGACCAAACTACCTAAAACGATTCGGGGATTCGATGCTATATGGGTGGTTGTGGATAGGTTGACGAAGAGTGCACATTTTATTCCTATACGTGAAACATATACTTCGGAAAAGATGTCCGAGGTATATACAAACGAAATAGTGGCACGTCATGGAGTACCGGTATCCATTGTGTCGGATAGAGATACCCGGTTTACTTCAAATTTTTGGCGAGATTTTCAAGAACAGATGGGAACGAAACTCTTCATTAGCACCGCCTACCATCCTCAGACGGATGGGCAGAGTGAAAGAACAATACAGACGCTAGGAGATATGCTACGTGCATGTATCATCGACTTCAGTGGAAGTTGGGATGTTTATCTACCTTTGGCCGAATTTTCGTATAACAATAGTTACCATTCGAGTATTGGCATAGCACCTTAGGAGATGCTATATAGTAGAAAATGCAGAACCCCGGTGTGTTGGGGTGAAGTGGGTCCGCGTGAATTGGCACATAAAGACATAGTTCAGGCCACTAATGTGAAAATTGAAGTGGTGTGAGCCCATTTGAGAGCAGCCCAAGATAGGAAAAAGTCTTATGCCGACAAAAGACGAAGACCGATTGAATTTCAGATAGGCGACATGGTTATGTTAAAGGTTTCCTCATGGAAGGGCGTTATCAGATTCAGAAAAAGGGGGAAACTAAGCCCGAGGTTTATCGGGCCATTTAAAATCATCGAACGGGTTGGCAAGGTAGCTTATCGCCTCGAGCTACCGGAAGAGTTGAGTGGCATACATGGCACGTTTCATGTGTCACAATTGCGGAAATGCCTAGCGGAGGAAACAACTTATATCCATTACGACGATATCGAGGTGGATAATAGCCTGAATTATGCGGTAAAGCCATTGGAGATTTTAGATCGAAAGGTTAAGCACTTGCGAAACAAACAAATCGATCAAGTCAAGATCAAATGGGAGCATAGGAAAGGTTCGGACATCACATGGGAGTCCGAAGAGGAGATGCGACGTCTCTACCCTACACTATTTGGTACGCACTCCGGTTTCGGGGACGAAACCTTTTTAAGGGGGGTGGACTTGTAACATCTCGAAAATATAAAACTTTATATTAAAATTATAAAGTATTAAATAAACAAGAACAAACTAACTAGGACGAAATAACTCAGTTAGTTATAAGACTTGTGTTAACTAAAAAGGGGGTTAAAAGAACCTAAAAATAAACTAAAAGAAACTAGAGGGACCAAATGTGTTTAACTTGAAACTAGTTTTAATAAAAACATTTTATTAAAACACAAACACACCATTTTGGGTGTGCTGGAGATCGACCAAAGCAGGGGGGGGCGACCCAAGCTTCTCAAAACCCTAAGTTCATACTATTTGATCAATTGAAGGCCAATTTCGGTCCCAAATCAAAATCCGAACATAGATTAGTAATCACCTCAGTGAAAGGGATCATAAGGTATGTAAATTTTGTAGAAAATTCTCATCTAAATTTCTGAATGAACATAGGAAATTCGAATTGATGATTGCATGTTAGTCGTTTGGAATGAAATAATGTCTAGGGATAAACCCTAATCAATTACTTGATGAAATTGTGCCTATTTCGTGTGAAATTCATAATCACCATTAAAGGTGATAAGTGGGTTTTGTGAAACTTGATAAACACTAGGATTATAGTGGTTGTTCTAGTGTAATCTAAGATTTGTTAGTGATTTCAGAATTGTAGAGGCTAAAATTTATGTTAGATAATTGATTGATGAATATTTGGGCTATATGACAAGTTAAGAACTTGTCATCTAATGGTGTGAAAATTCTGCCCATAAAGTGTTTGTGGAAATGCCTCAAAGAAGACTTAAAATGAAAATTTAAAGTTAAAACGCATAATTTTGATATTTCGGTAAAATATACGATACATGATTTGCAAAGAGTTCTAAATGTACCATGATTGAACTCTATAGGAAAGGATACCGGAGCGTCAAGTGGACAAGCCGGTGGCGACTTACGTTTATAGGGCGTGCTTTGAAGGTATGTAACTTGATTTGTTACATTGAGTATTTTAATACTAGAATATGTATGGCTGCGTTGTAAAATAATGGTTGTGTTGATTGATGCGACAATGTTCGTTACTTGGATTAATAGGTTAAGAATCGGTTAAGAGACGTTTGGTAGTCATTATAATGGTGGATTCCATAGATGAGCCAAACGGGTCGAATAATCAATTAGTACGTGGCTACATGCTTCGTTAATATGGTCATTTGGTCCTTGTTATTGTTAATGATAAGTATATTAGAATACGGGATTTTGGTAGCTTGGTTTGCTTGAATGATTAACTTCCTAAGGGCAAACTAACGGGTCATTAAGAGAAGGTACAAACCGAGTAACGGTAGTACCTTACTCGTAGATTTCGAACCCGGGTGATGGGTAGTGATTTACTAAATACTCAAATCGGAGATGGGAGCGTGGATGTTGAAAATAAGGAACCCATGATTTGGATCTCCTTATGTAGAAGTGAAATCCCGTCCATATGAGTTTGGGTGAAATGAATAAATGGGTCAAAACAACAAAGTTACAGCTGTAACTTACGGTAGAGGACAAAGTGTTACGGTAGTTCTCTACTGCCTTATGGCAGACTAGTGTTACCCAGCGACTACCGTAACTTACGGTAGCTACCGTAAGTTACGGTAGAGCCCAGACATTTTTGTTAAACTTTGCATATCTTAGTTAATCGAATCCAATTTTGAGCGTAGTTTCGATTATGAAAATTTCTAAATAACTATAATACTAATATTTGTCAAAATCTCCAGCTTTTAGGTATTGCAAGTACGTGGATGATGGTCAAGTCAATGCTCTCGAACCGAACACGATCTTTTGAAGATTCCGCATTAGATTAACTTCGTTTTAGACAATGTTTATATTGTAAACAATTTGCTAATCATGTTTTGAATGATGGAACTAGTTAAGTAATCATCTAGAATGTAATTACTTTGAAACTTAAATTTTGTACTTCTTTAGAAGTTAGGTACCGTTTTATGTAAAATCATGTGTATTTACATTAAATTCTTATAAGATTAAGACGGGTGTTACAAAATGATATGTCGACCTTGGTTCCACTTATCCCTAACACTAAGTTACATGATTGTAAGTGGGGTACATGATTAAAAAGGATCAACATGGCACTATTACATGATATAAAGCTCATCTTGTGGCCAAAGGCTTTTGTCAACAACTATGTATTTACTTCATTGAAACATTTAGTCCAGTTGTCAAGGCTACCATTATTCGATGGTCCTCTATCTTGCTGTTACAAAGCAATGGCCTATTAAACAACTAGATGTTCAGAATGCCTTCCTTCATGGCAATCTTAAAAAAATGTTTAAATTCGACAACCACAAGATTTTACTGGTCCGTAACATCCAGTATCATATATGTCTTTTATGTAAAGCTCTTTATGCTCTTAAAGAGGCACCCCACATTTGGTTATATTGTTTCTATGAGGCTCTACACAGACTTGGTTTCAGGATTTCAAGATGGATCCTTCTTTGTTCACTTACAAATGGAACACCACAATTCTCTACGTTCTGGTTTACGTTGATGACATCATTGTTACCTGCAGTAACACACCTGCCATCCACATTCTGTTCTACGTTGATGACATCACTCTCAAATATCGCCAGTTTGTTAGGGCTCTTTAATATGCCAATATCTCCGGACGAGACATTACCTTCACAGTCAACAATCTCTGTCAATGTATACGTGCCCCCACCAAAGACCACTAGTCCACTGCCAAATGTATTCTTCGGTATCTCAAGGGCACACTTGATCAAGGCTTGCTCATTCGATACTGGTTCTCATCTAGAAGCCTTTACTAATGCTCACTGGCAGGACTCCACATAGGCCTTCTTGGATGCTGACTAGACTGAGTATCTCGATTACTTGTCGATCCGTAGGGGGATTTACCATATACATGGGTTGAGGGCTCTAATCTCATCACCTAGATCGCACGAAGAAGATCCAGTTTTCGGTCATCCACAGAGTCTGAATACAAAGCTCTAGCTAACACCGTATCTGGATTAACTTGGCTAGAAGCCCTATTAAAAGAACTTGGAACAAACTCAACTCCCGCTCTAATCAGCTTGGCGCTACATATTAAGATCCAGTTGTCGGTCATCCATAGAGTCTGAATACAAAGCTCTAGCTAGCACCATAGCTGAACTAACTTGACTAGAAGCCCTATTAAAAGAACTTGGAACAAACTCAACTCCCGCTCTAATCCTTTGTTGTGATAATCTTGGCGCTACATATTAATCCAAAAATTTTGTCTTCAATGCCAGAAAAGGTTGCACAAGAAAAGGTTGCACAAGAAAAGGTCCAGTTCATATCTATATAAGATCTTATTGCAGACATCTTTACCAAACTTCTACGTACACATAGATTCACGTTTTTAACATCCAAGCTACACGTCATTCCTAGCCTTAGCGTGTGAGGGAATATCAGATAAGAATGTAATTATGGATAATTAGAGGCTCATTATGTAAATAATTGAGGTAGTATTGTGTAAATATTGATTCTATTAAACTCATCCCATGTAACCTCATTCCTTATGACATTTCAATATAATAAGAATTACACACACATAAAGAACTGGTCCTCAACCCGCCCAATTTCGATCCCTAAGAGACCCTTGTTTAATACCATAGATTTTCTTACCTAATTATATCTTTTCATTTCATAACACACCTCCATTTTATTATCTTAAAATCTGTCAGACAATAGCAAAGATTGAGTAGGGGAAGTTGTGCCATTGGTTTGATACATGGTTCTTATTTAGACCATGCGACGATAGGCCCACTTACCTATTTTGTGTATTTTAGTTGAAAATAATTATCATTTTATAAATTTAAAACCTTGGTAAGAGTGTTCAAAGTACCATTACAAAATCACTACTAAAACACGCACATCAATAATCTAAAGATAGTATAAATAAAATCTAATACACATAACCTCATAGAATGATCAGCACAACCACACAAACTAGATATATAACCAATACAAGCATGCATATATAAACATCATAGGATCAATGTAATAAACATTACTAAAATCACACAATCATAAGCAAACAAAACCAAATAAGGAGTCATCTCATCCGAATGGTTATAAGAATTTTAGCCGAATATGGTAATGTAAGGAACACAAACACTAAACTAAGGGCAAGGCCTTCAATCTTCAACTAAATTGGAAACAAATGTTATAAGAATCGAGGCAAGATTTAATGCTAATCAAGGGTAAGGCCTTCACTATTCAAGTCTCCTAGTTTCTTGATCTTCTCCTCTGCTCTTAATGATTGTCCTCAGACTCTATTTCGTGATCTCCATATTCTTTTGCAAGTTGGGTGCACGGTTGCTTAGATAGAAGAAAATAAGGGTTCTTGTTTCAGTAGACACGTGACCCATATTTTCTTCGAATGGGCCACAAACGCCTGAATGTGTTGGAGTGTGTTGCCCTAATATCATCATGACTATTAGCATGCAAGTACGAGTTCTACTCGTAACCTAGTGTGGGTCATACCTAGGTCATTGCCCTAGACTTTCCTTTGACTTTTCTCATCCTCAACTCCAACACTTCATACAACAATTTTTTCATGGTAATTTCAGGCTTTGAGGTCATCTCCGGCTATACTACTACTTTTACTATTGTACCTTAGAAAACAGTTCGTGAGCGGGTGAAATCTGTTTTAAGCTTGTAGGGATACCTTTTGCAATTTTAAATAAAATATATAAAGAAAAAAGAATTTCAAAATACATGAACTTATAAAACGATTACCATAGGTATAAGGGTATCCAAAGAATGAGTAGAAAAAAATATTGAGGTACGTGTTTAACACGATTATCTAAAAACATATTTCGCTCGCTCACAAACTGTTTACCAGGGTACAATAGCAAAACAGTATTACTGTCGGATCTAATCACAAACCTTGAAATTCACCATGAAAACAAAACTGTTGTGTGTATTCTCAAATACGGTTTCACTTTAGTTATATATAGTTGAAAACCCAAGTAGAAACTACCCAACATTATTTGTAGTTTTATTGTGTAATTGGGTTTCATTTTAAACCGGGGTATTAAACATCTTTAAATACCTTAATAAATCAAGTTTTTGTTTCAACTAAAAGTTGTTATATATATAACGAAGTGTTTGGTCGTCGCAATCTCAGTGGGAATACGTTGATCGCGGGCTAAAGCGTGCCGCACGCGCCCTAGCCGAAAGTATATGGTGCATGCGGGGGAATGAGTGTGAGCTAGGGTACCTCCCACTCTCCGGGTTCCTACTTGTGTCTCCCTTTAAAAGGAAACAAAAACTAAAGAGTGCTTCTATGTGTGACAAGTTCCAATCTTTTTGTTCTTTGTAAAATACACAAGTTAGAGCTTTGATTTCTCTTTCATCTTAGTTTCACTTTGGGCACGGGGTGATTCATTGAAGCTCTCACAAAACAAAACCCAAACCTGAAAATTAACAATTATATTAATCGTAATTACATATAATTATTAGCGTCCAAAATAATAAAAAACTCATTTTCACTACTTTTTACCAATGATATGACATGTCTTGGTTTTGGGTCAATCCAGATGACATGGTACCTCCAAAGCGCAGTTCAGGGAGGTATTCAGAGAAGACATAAGATAAACACATCACATATATCTTATAAGTTTAGAATGCATCCTCATGGTGATATTGATTGCCGACCGGACATCCATATAATGACAAGATATTATTCATATAACATTTGTATTTGTTGTGACTGACCACCACCATTCGATGCCACTTGTCGTATGGCTTCATATGTGTTTTGCTTATTCTTTATTCAAATTTTTGCGAACTTTTCACGTCTCCATGCATAAATTATTCCACATGGGAAAATGGAAAACATTTCTAGAATAATATAATAACTAAACTATCCCAAAGGGTCTACATATTTACACACCTTATTGCCTATTTGGACACCCTTCAAGACGCCTCGTATAGACCTATACGAGGCGTATAGCCTTTTTCAATTTCCAAGAGAATCTTTGATTATGTCATATTTTGTCTTATTTGCCTCGTATACGCCTCGTATAGGCCTATACTGGGCGTCTAGGGGAAAAAAGACCATTTAGCCCCTGATTTAGGCCTATACTGGGGGTAAATTGGTCTTTTTTGCCTCTCTTATATGCCTAGTATAGGCCTATACTAGGCGTATATAAGGGTTTTTTTTTTTTTTTTTTTTTTTTTTTTTTTTTAACAAACATTTTAACAATATTAATCGTTTTAGCAAAACTTTTATACAAAAACAAGTTTTTTTATTTTAAATAATTAATATTAGGACCCCTCGTTGGTTTTTTTTTTGAGTTGAAAAATGGATGTTTTGGTAGGGTAATTTGATTGTTTTTGGAGGGTGATGTTTTTTGAGTAAAAAAATGGGTGTTTTGGTGGGGTAATTTGAGTTGTTTTTTTAAAAAAAGTTTTATTGTTTTTGTATAAAAGTTTGCTAAAACGATTAATATTGTATAAAATGTTTGTTAAAAAAAAAAAAACCCTTCAAGACGCCCAGTATAGGGCTATACTGAGGCTATACGAAGGGTCCAAAAGACCATTAAACCCCTGAATTGCCCCCAGTATAGGCCTAATTCAGGGCTATAATGGTCTTTTGGACCCCTCGTATACGCCCAGTATAGCCCTATACTGGGCGTCTATTATTATTTTTTTTGTTTTCTTTTTTTAATATTTAAAAAGAAAAAACAAAAAAAAAATAAAAATAGACGCCCAGTATAGGGCTATACTGGGGCTATACGAAGGGTCCAAAAGACCATTAAACCCCTGAATTGCCCCCAGTATAGGCCTAATTCAGGGGTATAATGGTCTTTTGGTCCATATAGACACCCAGTATAGCCCTATACTGGGCGTCTTGAAGGGTTTTTTTTTTGTTTTCTCTTTTTAAATATCAATAACACTAATATTAACTATAAAAAACTCATATTAATTATAATAACACTAATATTAATTATAAAAAAACTCATATTAATTATAAAAAACTCATATTAATTATAATAACACTCATATTAATTATAATAACACTAATATTAATTATAAAAAACTCATATTAATTATAATAACACTAATATTAATTATAAAAAAACTCATATTGATATCAATAACACTAATATTAATTATAAAAAACTCATATTAATTATAATAACACTAATATTAATTATACGATGCCTATACGAGACTTATACTATACTATACGATACGATACAACACGATAGGCTTATACAAGACCTATACGAGACTTATACTACACTATACTATACGATACGATGCGATACAACACGATACTATAGGATACGATACCACATCCATAGGCCCATACAATGCCTATACGAGATTTATACTACACTATACGATACGATACGATATGATATGATACGATACAATACAATACGATACTAGACTATTGGATAAGATACAACACTCGTATAGGACTATAGGTGTGGTTTAGGTCCCGTTTAGGCCTATAGGCTTATACATGACCTATAGGGGCCATATACTAGACTTATACTATACACTATACGATACGATACAACGCCCGTATACGTCGATAGGCCTATACAAGACCTATAAGGGACCTATACTACACTATATGATACGATAGTATCGTATTGTATCGTATAGTATGGTATCGTATTGTATCGTATAGTGTATAGTATAAGTCTCGTATAGGTCCCATATAGGTCTATACGAGAGCTATACGAGACTTATACTATACTATACGATACGATACAACACGATAGGCTTATACAAGACCTATACGAGACTTATACTACACTATACTATACTATACGATACGATACGATATGATACGATACAATACAATACGATATTAGACTATTGGATAAGATACAACACTCGTATAGGACTATAGGTGTGGTTTAGGTCCCGTTTAGGCCTATAGGCTTATACAAGACCTATATGGGACCTATACTAGACTTATACTATACACCATTTTTTTACTCAAAAAACATCACCCTCAAAAAACAATCAAATTACCCTACCAAAACATCTATTTTTCAACTAAAAAAAACCAACGAGGGGTCCTAATATTAATTATTTAAAATAAAAAAAACTTGTTTTTGAATAAAAGTTTGCTAAAACGATTAATATTGTATAAAATGTTTGTTAAAAAAAAAAAAAAAAAAAAAAAAAAAAAAAAACCCTTCAAGACGCCCAGTATAGGCCTATACGAGGCATATAAGGGGCAAAGGGTCACATATGAGGCCTATACGAAGGGTCCTATACGCCCAGTATAGGCCTATACGAGGCGTCTTGAAGGGGTCAAACCAGAAGTGACATGAGTCAGGCACTGATTTTGATGTAACCCTATACGCCTCGTATAGGCCTATACGAGGCAAAGGGTGTCTAAATAGGCAGATAAGGTGTCCAAATAGATTGACCCATCCCAAATATATATGATATTAGCCATACCATGCTGCGTAATAATGGGCATTACTATAGAGTTATGTATACAATAAGAGATTCTGGTTCCCATTTACACATGATATTAGCCATACCATATTAATTAATGGCAATGATAGGTACACCAAGGCATATCAGTATGGACCCACTTCAACTTATAGCTTACATGCATGTTTTAGTCAGATCACACGTAACCTCCTAACTGTAAGGGTGGATGGTGTAATGTAGGGGTCGAGAACAGGCCGTTCCAACGTTCTTGGAGGCCCTAAGCAAACTACAAAGTCAGGGTCTTATTATTGGTATAAATGAATTGAGATTTGAGATTTGAGACATTAAATAACCAGAGCGATGATTTTTCCTAATATCGGCCCTAATTGCTTACTCAAAAGATGCCAACGAGGGTTGATGTGTTGCGTGCGTGGACAGTGCAAACTCCTAGTGTAAAATCCTAAATATTGGGCCTAGAAACGTTGCTTAAATGACAAAAAAAAAACAAGTCTAATATATGAAAATAAATAAAATTGGAGACCCTTGTTTTTGGGTGGCCATAGGCCTTAGCCTAGGTTGATAAACCTTACGGGCCGGTGAAGCCCCGCCCCTTCCGGGAGCAACGTCCCGGACCTATTGAAAAAAAAGAACCCGGAACATGGGGACCTGGCATCGATCAAGGGGGAAGCGAGGGAGTGTATTTGTGGGTGTTTTTATTTTTTTTATTATTATTAATTTTTTCAGCAGGTTTGAAGAAGAAGATATATTAAAATTTGATTTTTTTATTTTTACCCCTTTATTACTTGATTTATTAGAACTTTTATCCCTTATAACTTAATTTATTATTATTTTTTACCTCTTATAACTTGATTTTAGAGTTTGTTATATTTTTAAAACTACCTTAAACTATATAGCTAAAATATATTGAAATTTCATTTATTTTTTTGTTTATATATCTTTTATATTAATTTATATTTAAACATTTAAATATATAAGTTATTTTAAAGTTTAAATTAAATTAATAATTTGGTTTCGGGAAAATTAGGGACGATACCTTGCAATCTAAAGAAATCTGGGAAAAACTGAAAAAAACTGATAATATAGCGCTGACGTGTCACATAGAGAAAACCAAACAAACCTGGACGACACACTCTACCATAATTTCTAGTGCATACATTGGTTGCACAACAATCAGAAAGGTTTAATGGTAGCGTACTAGTCCTACTTTTAGGGCACGAAAAACATGTGACACCATACTTTGCAAAAGGCTACCAATTTTTGTCGGAAAAATATGTAATTAAGATTGCTATTACCATATTATAAATTAACAAAATGTTTGTGCATTAAGGCTTGTACCTTAAGCATGGGGATTCTTTCAAAAAGATTTGTTGATTTTTCATTTGTAACCCAAAGGTTTTATTTTTTGCATTTTAACCTTTTTGTTTTTTTTTTAACCCAAAAGTTTTCATCTCTTGCAATTTAACCCAAACACATTTTTTATTTTCAACTTTGATCCATGTATTTTTCATCTTTTCCAATTTTTTCGTTTTACGTTTTGTTATACTTTTCCGAGTAAACACGCCGTAACGTACGTGTGGGTTTCAAAGTTTTTCCGACTATTTTTTTCTGTTTGACAGGACCCTCACAATACGTCTATTTTTCCCTGTTTGACAGGTTCGTCGCAACACGCGTGGTATTAGATCGACTTAGTTATTCTTTTCTATTTTTACATTTCAGTCTTATCTCTTCGCATTAACATGTCGCGACTGGCATACGTGGCTCAACGATTTTACGTATGCTTTTCGTTCGGTGTTATTTTTTCTTTTTATTTATTTTATTTTAACGAGCTTTTTCTGGTGTTGTTGATCACTGGTAGTTGTGTAGCATCAGTGCTACTTGGCACGGTGTATCCCCCCTCCCCCCTCGGCGCCCCCGCAACGCGGGGCCCTTAATACTAGTTTATTCTTATTTACTAATATTATTTTATAGATCCCGTTGACCGAAGCTCGATTGTAAAATAAATAAGTTAGTACTTGAGTCTTCGTGCCCTAATAGGAATCAAAAGTAAAAAAGATATCTATTTTCTTTTAAGAAAATTACTCATTTTAGAATTCGCTTTCGGCTAACTTCACAGAGATCAATAGATTTATATCTTTTGTTTGTTATACATTGCTTTTCAAACTTTATAAATAGACTGCTAGAGGAATTTTACGTAATCAGTGACGAAGCTTCAGATTTCCGACGGGGGGTCGAAAACGTATATACCAAAAAATTTCTATACGAAAACCACATATATTACACTACTACCCCCCCCCCCCCCCCCTACATAATACTTATGTTTGTGAAATATATACGCGCATGTAATTTACTTAACCACAATATGAAACGTGCTCATTTTGTCGTATGCATGTAGAATTTTCAATATAGGAAGGGAAAGAACATAAATTTGAAAGCATAAGAGCATCGTGTACGTAATTTCACTTAACAATGTAAAGACCAGTTTGTTGTACATAATGTTTGCACAGAAGAGTAAAAAGATCACAGCAAAATTTGCCTATATTTCTTGTGAAAATAATTAGTTATTAAAACAAACTTTATAACTCTTCACACTTTCAAACACAAAAAATGTTTTCCACAATTCTGTAAATTCAAATTCTTGTACAAGATTGTGTGTTCACGTGTTTAATATGTTTCTTTTTACACACGTTTTAAATAAATATGTTTTACGTAATAAGTTAAGTTAATCATGTATTTCATTATCTCAAATTTTTAAAAATGAACATGAGGTTTTGTATTTTTTAAAGCAGTGATAGTAATATAAAAAAATACAAAAATATTTTTTTTAAAGGGGTCGTGTAGTGTGCAAATAATGCCTAATCATGTTGGTGTTGATTTAAAAAAATAAATTTTCGGTTTGACTTCTTATAAAAATTTCAGTTTTTTCAGCCAATTAACATGACCCTTTTAAAAAGAAGGAACGTGAACATCATTTCTGTTTTGTGTCCTTTCTGTAATGAGTTTGAGGCAACAGTGGAGCACCTTTTTACGGCGTGTTCTGTGGTGAATCGGGTGTGGTCGGAGTTAAGTGTTTGGTGTAAGATCCCCCCAATTTTTGCTTTCAACTTCAAAGACATTCTGGATTCTCACATTTATTCTCAAGCTGGGAAAAAGGCTAAAAAAATCATCCAAGGGTTAGTGATTATTTCGTGTTGGTGCATATGGAAAGGAAGGAACGACATGGTCTTCAATCAAATCAGGCGTAGCCCGCAGGAGATTGTGAGGGAGATTAAGTCGAGAGGTTATAGTTAGATCAGAAATAGAACGTCATGTAATCATATTAGTTGGGGTGACTGGTGTAAATACCCTATGTATATGCTGTAATTTTTTTGTGCCCTTTGCCCGTTTGGGTCGGGGGAGTGTGTTCTTGTTTGGCCTTTTGCCCGTTTGGGTCGGAGGTTGTTTTTAATGAAGTTCTCTTGTCAAAAAAAAAAAAAAAAAATTAACATGACCCTTTTACATCCTAGTAATTACTTAAATTGCTTAAATATGGGATTTGGCATAATCAAAATATGTAAGCTTAATTAAAAGTAGGTTTTGATACAGACTTGTCACACATCTTAAGCAAACTCTCAGTCTATACTATTCTCCAAATGGATAGGCTTCTTTCTGTGATAAAGAGCTGATTAACACAGGTATGAAACGTTTATATGAGAAAAATCTACTTGCAAAAAGAAAACTAAATTAATGTAATTCCTTTATTCTTTTATCCATACTTGTGAATCAAGATCTTTAATGAATAAGGGTAAGATAAATAATTTGATATAAAATACTAATAAATATTATAAAGGGTTATTTAAGTCTCATTAATGCAATCATAATTTTCTCCTTCATAATCACTAAGACCGTGGGGTATGGTGGGGCGGGGGGTTGGGCTTGGGTGGGGCATTTGCTGACACGTGTAAAGGGAGCCCCCCCCACTGCCTGGTTACGTGTCCGCGGGGTATGGCGGGGCGTGGGTTGGGCTTGGGTTGGGTGCACCGCGTGGCAGAATGGTTTTTTAAAAAAAAAATACAAAAATTTTTTAAAAAATCACACAACATTTATAAAAAAAAACCTACAACTTCATTAAAATTTTAAAAATTACATAATCCTAAAAATTACATAATTTCTAAAAATTACAAAATAAACAAACCTAGAGCGTTAAAAAAATTTCAAAAAGGTCGATCTTGTCGAACGCCTTGTTTTCCTTGCCTCGAAACTCTATGTTCGCCACCGCCACCCGATCCTCGTGGCTTAACTCGCCAGCGGGAACGGCTTCGTAGTAAGCCTTGAAACGCTCGAGCTTGGGCCGTAGGTCGCACCATTTATGTTGGCAAGCGTTCAGGTTGTGGCGGTCGTTACCGACGTTATGTCGGTAGGCCGCGAATGCTTCCGTCCAATATTTTGTTTGGCCCGGTGGCCGCCCCTTCATAGCGTCGACGACGCTAGTGACGAGTGCCATTTCTTCTTCACGGGTCCATGATGCCATAGCGGTGTTAGGTTCGTGGGATGGGGGGGACCAGTGGGGTAGCGGGTTCAAGAATGGGTAGCCGGTGGGGTTTCGGTTCGTGGGATGGGGGGACCAGTGGGTTGGGGGTTACAAATATATAGAGGATGTTGGGAGACCGGGGTGGCGGTTGGGTGGTATGGGGGGACCGTTTGAATTTTTAAATTCAAAATTTGAATTCGCCGCTGACGTGGCGGGGTGAGCCAATGAAATACCGCCAGCTCGCTTGGCCATTCCGCCTCACGCCCGGCTTGAAAGCCAAGCCCCAAGGGGCCACGCCCCAACCCAAGCCCACCCGGGGTGGTGGCATGGGCGTTTTACCCCAACCCAAGCCCCATACCCCACGGCCTAATGTGTTGGGTCCTAAATCAATTTTATTAGTGACAAAATTATTTAAAAGTGCTACGTCCTACATATATTTTATTTTCATTTGCAAAATTATTTTAAAGTGTTGGGATTCTACACATTCTATACCCTACACAAAAACATTGTTTTTATGGTGTAGAAAACGTTGTTTTTATGCTATAGAAAACGTTGAATATGTAGGACCATGTACATGAATGTTTTTCTTGTGTAAGGTGCACAACTATTTTATAGAATAGTCTCATTAAATGTTTAGGGTTCATTAATTTGAATAGCAAAAAATAAAAGATAGACTCATTAAATGATTGGTTTAAGTTACCTTTGAACCATTTATTCTTTCTTAATTTGTGATTTCTTCTCTCATTTGAACTCTCAACTGTGTGTATATATATATATATATATATATATATATATATATATATATATATAGGGAGCCGCTAGAATGAGAACCACCACGAGTTATGAGAACCACGAGAACCGCGACCCGCGGGTGGCCGTTGACCACGAAATTTTTTTTACACCTAGATCCGTATATTTTAGGACCGGGTGTAAATTTTCGGTTCAAACGGCGCGCCCGAGGGGGTAGTTTTTTACGCCCAAAGTTTGGTAAAAAAAAAAGAAAAATTAAAAAAACCCAAACTTTGGGCGTAAAAAACTACCCCCTCGGGCGCGCCGTTTGAACCGAAAATTTACACCCGGTCCTAAAATATACGGATCTAGGTGTAAAAAAAATTTCGTGGTCAACGACCACCCGCGGGGCGCGGTTCTCGTGGTTCTCATAACTCGTGGTGGTTCTCATTCTAGCGATCCCCTATATATATATATATATATATATATATATATATATATAGGGGACCGCTAAAATGAGAACCACCTCCAGTTGTAAGAACCGTGAGAACTACACCGTACGGGGCGAGGTGGACCAATTTTTTTTTTCAAAAACGTAGATGCATGTATTATAAACACATTTGTAAAAAAGAATTAAAAAAATGTCGGGTGTGTAGTTTTGAGCACCCAAAGTTTGCGTTTACGGGACCCGTAAATTTTATTTAAAATTTACGGTACCCGTAAACACAAACTTGTGGTGTTCAAACCTACACACACGACATTTTTTTTGAATTTTTTTACAAATGTGTTTATAATACAAGCATCTACGTTTATGAAAAAAAATTTTTGGTCCAACTCGCCCCGGATCAAAAAGTTCTCACGGTTCTTACAATTGGAGGTGGTTCTCATTTTAGCGGTCCTCTCTCTCTCTCTCTCTCTATATATATATATATATATATATAGGGTAAGGTTCATGCGAGAACCACCCTTATTGCGAGAACCGTGAGAACCAATGTGAACACAAAATAAAATCTAAAAAAATCAAAAAAACACTCAAATTTTTTTTTAAATATTAAAAAAAATCGCTGTATTTCGTTAACATAAAAAAAAACTTTTTTTTTTCGAGTAAAAGTTATCCATGCATATGTGCATATGTATCATTACTTCGACAAATTCGGTAATACGTTATCAGGAATAGACAATTGCACTTTAATTTACAATACCATTCGTAATACACTACTTTTTACATTATCAATATTCAAAATGCACATGTGAATCATTAGGTATAACCATGATATAACGTGTTTTGGAACAAAAAGTTTGTGATTTTGAATGGAGAAGTAGACCCATATACATGTTTTTTGGTTAGTTATATCTAGTGGTTGATGGTTTAGTTATAGTTGTCAATTTATGATATAATATGTTGATTGGATGGTATAAATGGTGTTTACATACATGTAATAAAGTGAAAATATTGGTAATGGTATTGTATTATAGATGGTAAGAGGTAATGGTAGTGTATTATGGATGGTATGATAGATGAAAGGGAAGTGTATTCAAAGTAGTGTACCAAAACACCTTATTTCATGTTAATACATATATATGCACATGTGCATTTCTAATATTGGTAATGTAAAAAGTATTGTATTACACGTGGTAGTGTAAATGAAAGTACAATTGTCTAATAGTTGTAATGAATTTCGGAATTTGTCAAAGAAATGACAAAAATGGACATATGCATGTTTGTGTATTATGGATGGAATGATAGATGAAAGAGAAAGTAGTGTACCAACACACCTTATTTCATGTTGATACATATAGATGCACATGTGCATTTCTAATATTGTTAACGTAAAAAGTAGTGTATTACACGTGGTAGTGTAAATGAAAGTGCAATTGTCTAATATTTGTAATGAATTACGGAATTTGTCAAAGAAATGATACAAATGCACATGTGCATGGATAACTGTGACTCGAAATTTGTTTTTTGAATTTTTTATTGTAAACGAAATATAGCGATTTTTACAAAAAAAAAAAAAAATAGTAAAACAACAAATTTTTTTTGGGTGTTTTTTAGATTTTTTTAGGTATTAATGTTTGTGTTCACACTGGTTCTCGCGGTTCTCGCAATAAAGGGTGGTTCCTAACGGATCCTTCTCCTATATATATATATATATATATATATAGGATGGGGTTCTAGAGTGAACGCTAATGTATTTGCGAACTGAGTGAACAAATCTTAGCCATTGATTTACACACGTTGATGGCTAGGATTTCATCATCAAATTGTAAAATACACTAGTGTATTTCATCATCAAATCCTGGCCATTGATCTACACACATGCATGGCCAGAATTAGTTCGCTCAGTTCGTAAACTACACTAGTGTTCACTCTTGAACCTAATCCTATATATATAGAGGATAGGGTTTAAATGAGAACACCTATTTTTTGTGAGAACCATGAGAACAATTCTCAGCCACTCATTTATATTCCCTTACGTTTAATTAAAAAGGTTAAATTGGTAATTATGTTTAATCTTATTCCACTATCATACAGTCACCCTTCTGATCTCTCATTTCATCTTTCAACAATCGCTCTTCCAATCTCTCCCTCCTTCTATCCACCACCATGCCAAATTCATCCAATTCCCATCTTGAAATCACAACTTTCGAGATCTAACACAACAAACAAATAAACCAACCATCAACAGAAATTAACCCCTAAAAACCCAATTCCAACAAACAAGTACATAATTTGTAAGCAATTCTTCCAGAAGGACTGTTCATTGCGGCCCATTCAGTTGACAAACCAGAGTTATTCCTCAAAGCAACCACATTTATCACTTGAGTTCACACAGAAAAAAACTTCATCGATATAGAGTTTGGTGTACCTAAAACAGCTCGTAACCCTCGTCCTTGTGGTGAAAGGAGTTTGGTGTACCAAGTAGAAGACCTTCCTCACATACGCTACTACAAACACTGGTCACACCTGAAAGGTATTTTAAAAGTTCTTGATTGATAGCTTCAACTGAAAATTTGTATATGATACGTATTGATGTTGTCAACAAATTGGGTATTTGAAGCATTTGGTATTAGTTTTCATGTATCTATCGAAAATCTCTTTGAATGTAATGACCTGCATTGATTTTTTGTTGAATTTAGGATTTGTTAGTGCTTGACGTTATAAAAGTAAAGCCTAATATTTAGTTTTTACATATAGTTCACAATTTGATGAACTGTTTTGATCTCTGGTCTTGTTTGTTGTAAGTAGGGGTACAAACGAGCCGAGCGGCTCGTGAGCTACTCGAGATCGGCTCGAGAAAAAGCTCGAAACGAGGGGAGCCGTATCGAGCCCGAGCCGAGCTAGAGCCTAAAATAAAGCTTCTTTGTTTATCAATCCCGAGCTTGAGCCTCGCATGTGAAGCTCGTTAGGCACGTCGACCCTTATCGAGCCTTAGTGTAAACAAGCCCAGCTTATTTAAACTTGTTTACAAGCCGACCTCAAACCTAAAAATAAGCTTATTTAGTAAACGAGCCCGAGCTTCACTTATCGAGCACGTGAGCCTAAAAAGTCTATTATTTATATTATTTTTATTAAATATATTAATTAATAGATAATAGGGAATAAACGAGCCGAGTCCGAGCTTGAGAAAATACCAACGAGCCGAGCTCTCATAAGTTAATCGAACTCGAGCACGAGCATGGTCGAGCTCGGGCTCGGCTTGTCTCATTTGCACCCCTAGCTGTAAGTGTTTTGGTCAAAAATCTATAACACCTCGTAAAACTCGTGTCCAACGATGTGATGACACGTGTAATAAACCCTAATGAATTCAAATGTTGACTATGAGGGACTAATTTCGTCAAAAACAAAAACTATGAATATAGAGGGACTAAAAGTGTCAACATGCCAAACTTGTGCCTCTTATTGACCACACACGATGAATATATTCTTAAACGAGTAAATATTCGGATGTAAGAAGCCGTTTGTGAAAGTAAACGAAATTTTACAAGACAAAGGGGTTAAACGTGTCAACATGTTAATTCTTACCTCTGAGTGACCTTTTAACGAACATGGGGCTTCGTAATGTTCGATTATGCTCTCAAGAATAAGTGATAACAAATTCACAAGGTTTCGATATCGTTATGTATTAATTACGCAAACTTTCAAGAATAAGGGCTAAAAGCGTCAACGAGATGAAAGTAGTGTTTTCGGTGATCGTTTAACGAAACCGGACAGGTGTTTGGTTATACTTCTAAGATCATCTATAAACTAACTAGAAGGGTTAAAAATGCCTAAAATGAAAGATACATTGCAATATAAGGTTCACGGACTAATTCTGCCATGTTTGAAACTTGGTTTGCTGGTCACTTGTGGCGTCGCGCTGCGCGACAACACACTCCCTTTGCCGTCGCGCGCGGCGATGGCCTTGTTTTGACAGAATAAGTATGCCAGCTGCAGGTTGTCTTCTTCCTTGGTCTCCAAACAAACCAAACTCGAATTCTATGGACATTTGATGGTTTTTAATACCACTTTGGACACTTGTGAAGATCCTAACACCTCCCTAACACTTGGCAAGATCCTAGATCACTCACAAACACTATAAATAGAGGTCTTTCCTGGCCTTTATCACTTGCACCTTCATTCACAAATCTTTCTCATCTCACAGGCTTAAGCCTTCTTGAGCATTTCTTGGGATTCCTGACCAAAAAGGGAGCCCTCATGAGTTTAAAGTTAAAGCTAGGACCCTTTGTAAGTGTCCTTAGCCACTAAAGTATGGTTTTTATATGTTTAAAGACCAAAAGTCAAAATTGTCGTAATAACGCTTTGACTTTTAGTTAGACCATAAACGGTCGAGCCATAGTTCGCTACGAACATGGCTACATGATCGTAATTCGGTAGGTGTTAATCCCTCAAAAGGGCACCTCCTAAGAATCACGTTTGCTTGGTCAATTGAGGATTCAATGTATTGACACTTTAAAAAGTCAACGGGTCAGATTTTAAAATAATTACCATTTGAGTTTAAAAGTGTTTTAAAATATGTTTTATCACTTAAACAACTTGGTAATAATTATTAGAACATGTGTAAACATGTTCGGCTTGTCAATTCCAGTCTTAGGGTCTGTTCGCAACCGAAAGTCGCAGAGTTTGACTTCTGCTTTGACTTTCATTTATGAACCGAATTAGAACAAGTATGCTACTGATTTAAGGTCCCGTTATGATCGTATTATGATGTAGCATAATCCTCTGAGGTTATGATACATGATCATAATAGTAATCTGAGTTCTATGCGAGTTTCCGTAAATATGCCATACTTTGACTATTTTGCCATTTTATTTAAAAATGAGGTTTTAGACACCAATAAGCTATCAAAAAACTTAGGTACTGATATGTTAACATGTTTAACATATTTCGATGTTACGAATCTGATCATAAACTGAGTTTGCGGATATCGTCGTAAATTATGCCATGAGTGGACCAAAATGCCCTTTAGGCGCATAGATCGGTTTTAAGCATAATTTATCACACCAAACTCATTGAATACTGATGTAATATCATAATAGGGATATTTTGGGATATCAATTTTGTTTATAGATTGAGTTTATGCACGAGTTCTTGAATTATGTCCTTAAATGACGATAATGCCCTTTCGCACCTAAAATGGTTTTGAAAGCATATTTTTATACAAAATCTTTTGACTACTGATATGTTATATTAATTAACATATATTGGACATATAAACTTGATCATAATGTCAATTTTCTTAAAAGATCGCAAATATCGTCATTTAACGACTTTAACGCCGTTTCGGCGTGTAGTATGGTTTTAAACCAAAACTACCAACCAAGACTTGTTACCTACTGATTTTATAAATAATTTTAAATATTTTTATAGTAGGTATATGTTATAAACTCAGATTCCCAAATTAGCATTCGAAACTATGTGTGAAATTACCAAAATGCCTCTACGGAGCATAGTTTAGTTTTAAATTATAAAACACACATATGTTTGTTATCATACTGATATTATATCATAAATAAAGTGTTTTCAAATAATTTTTATGATCGTAACATCATATTGTACTCAAGTTCCTTTTATACGTCGTAAAATGACCAAAACGCCCTTACGAGCCATAGTTTGATTTTAAAACCTAAACGGGCATACAAGTTGATATCCCACTGATATTATAACTTGTTTGAAGTATATTGGCATATGTGACTTGTTCATGACTCATCCAGTTACTCGTTATCGCTTGTACGCGTACGGTTAGACTTACGTAACTAGTTTACGTAAGTTTGCTGAAACGGGTTCGACCTTATCATTTTTACGTCAAAATCCAGAATGTACTTAGTTTACCCATATTATACAAGTCTTCATACTTGTTGGGTCTAAATTACATTCTATTCCGGTCATCACTTAATCTAGCGTATCATACCGTTTTAGATACTTTAAGCTAGCCGGTCTAAGTCTACGACTTAAATAAGACCGTTAGCATTCTGAATTGGTTATATATTACCATCATTCCATACTAGAGCCACCCGGTAAAAGCTACCTGCAATTAGGTAGATTGGATACGACTGAGTTATTTAGCTGTTAATCAAGTATTAGCTCAGGTAAATACTTTTAACTTATTTTCCCTTATACGGGCTTGGGATACGGTATAATAATATTCCCGCTTGGTCGGGTATGGAATCATTTAATCGGATTATGATTAATAAATTACATAACCCGTTTTAATCTGTTTTGTTTGATAACATAAACGTTGGGGGTTAATACGACCGTGTCCTGGATACCCTTGGCTCATTTCATTTGTAAATGGCCATGACCTATGCACTGGGTGTAGGCATACACCTGACAGATGCAAATGCTAAATAACCCACATGTTGGGGATAACTCCTTTGCGGGTTTTATAGTGGTGAGTCAGTTATTCATGACCGGCTTCCAAACCGGCCCCATAGTATGACAAACATGTCAATCTGTATACAAGATTTTATATAAAAATTGTCCCAAGTTATAAATGGTTTTGTGCCTTGTGCGCCTAAATCAATTTTCTTGAACTCTTTTCAAATGAGTCGGTTAATTGTATTTACCAGTGAAAACTGACGTATTTTCAAAAGACTAAGTGACAGGTACTACACGTAATAGGCTGGGAGCTCTTCGGTCTCAAAATAGAGGATCTTGCAAATCCTTAAAGATGCCTTAAAGTCTGCTAAACTTTATTTTATACGTTCTGTAATGATCCCCCTGTGGATTTGATATTACAAGCTCGTCTATAATAAATACTTGTTATTTTAAGACATTGGGTTTGTAATAATATTTTATAACCTAAGACTTCCGTTGTGCTATTCTGTGTATGCTTGACCATGACGATATCAATCTTACGTCACGATACTCCCCACCGGGCTGAGCTGTAAATATCAGGGTGTGACAGGTTGGTATCAGAGCCAACATTTGAGTGAATTAAACACTTGCCTTTAGTGTTTAATCTCAAATGACACAGTAGCATATTCCTTAGACCTCCTGAGTCTAGACATAACATAGGAATGCTCTCATCCCTATTTAGTAAACAATGTTTTCGATTTTATGTATTTGAATATGTCGCCAAGCGAAGAAGCTGTTGATGGAAATTCTCCACATCCGACGCCAAGAAACGCCAAGCTTCGTACCATGGCTAGGATAAGTGTGCGACCGATTGGAGGAAAGACCTTTATGGATCTATACACAAAATCAAACTTATTGAAACTTTTAATCAGACTTCCGAGTCCATACCGGAGGTCCATAAGGCTCAAAATTTAGAAGTCTGTACCAGTGGAGTCCATACCAGGTGGTCCTTGAGGCTCCCGTATTGAAAATAATACCAGTGGATGCTAATGATCCCTACTTCTTATTTCCAAGTTTGGAATCCCAGACTTGGATTATATTAGTCAAAACCTAATCCGTGATCCATATCGTTCTTTAACCATAGAATTCTTGAATTCTACTTCTATAACAGATCCTGATTAGAATTCTTACTTTATTCACTGAGGTCTTTAGTGTCCCTACCGTGTACGGCAAACAAACAAGAGAAACAAATGAAATGAAGCAAGGAAGGCATTAGAGAATCCTTTTTCCATAATATTCATTATCCTTTAAGTCCATATAAGGACCTATCTCCTCTATATAGTGTCACACCCCAAAAACGTCGCAGCGGAATTTAAAACGTAGTGGTGACGGAAGTTGGTGCCCATTTCTACCTTGATGTTCGATGCATTATATTGTTGGACGGTATTACTTATTTTAAACATAGATTTTTAACTTAACGTCCCAAAATACGACATAACCATGACATGATAAAGTTGTCTTTGATCCTCACAGATCTTATTACATTGTCCCATAAAGTTTAAAAGTCAGTCCAACATTTTAAGTGACAAAACATGCATCGACAAACACAAGATACGCCATAATTCCCGAAGCCGAACTCAAGTACCTGTAGAACACGTTTAAAATCAAGTGTCAACACAAAGGAAGGTGAGTTCACATATTCAAATTTAAACAATTTAAATCCTAAGGAAAAACTTTCTGATTATGTGTTTATTGTAAAATATCCATATAATTTTTAGAAAGTTCATTTATTTCCTTAATAAAATCCATGGGTCATCCGTCGTAAGTTTAAAAACCCGATATTAAGGCATTTTCCCAAGTTTTGTATATTAAATTCATAGCGTCAACGTTCAGACTCGTATGTTAGCTAGACAATACGAACTATATATTTACCATGCAGGGATAATCAATGCTAGACAATAACCAGAATTTAAATTCGTCGTTTGACTTGACACGGGGCGACCGGTCACGATGGGGTTGTCAACCCGATAGATCTACCAACAATTCATCACGTGCAATCACTTAATCGATTAAACGACATCATTGGCGCAGGGTCCATAATGAGATCATATATGATGTCTGCCTCACGTACAATATATATATATATATATATATATATATATATATATATATATATATATATCCTACTAATATGACAAATTTCAGATACGATGTTGTACGAATCCCCTGTAATCTCCACCGAAATGTAAGCCCATGCTGTTACTTACTCTCTTGAAACCAGGCAATATTCGTTCCAGCCATACCGTTGCTTTTCCCCCAAACATATATTCATTAAAAACGTTTTACCTCGAAACATATGATTTATCAAACTCCATATATTTTCAACGAAAATATATAATTTATATAAAAAGGTATGTTTTAATCCAAAAACATTATTAAACCCTTTTTGGCGTGTTCTACCCCCAAAACATATACAAAGAAGTAAAAATAGGGGTTTAGTGACACTCACCTTTGGGTGCGTATTTTTAAATAGCGCAATCCCACAGTTTGATTTCTACATGTCCTATTATATGTAGGAACGATTTATAAATCAATATATCACAAAAATCCTAAGTTTCTCTGTTTTCTTAGAATTTTCACATAACTTTGAGATTTTCTCGAAAAATCTTCGTTTTTGATTATGTTGGCACGTGTGTATATATATATATATATATATATATATGAGTCCATATATATATATATATTTTTTAATATTTTTGCGACTTGAACTATTTTATTGGCGACCGTTATCATGTAAATCCATTAACACTCCCATTTATACGTAATATATCTATGATTCGCGCGTCGTAATATGTATACATAAACATGTACATAATTATTATCGAAACACGCGTAATTTCGTTAACTTATCTATTTTGTCATTTTTAAGGCAAGTATACATAAATTATCTTATATGTACCAAATTTCATGCTCGACAAACAAGTTACACGTTTAACGCGATTTTTACCGTTTCTACCGCACAAAACGCGCAAGTATACATGCATAATCTAAATTTTCAATATCATATTAATACTTAACATATTTCCACATTCACATGTTTAAATCACATAACACATTTTATCACATAAGGTTCACTAAAAAACAACCCATACTAGTGTACATTGAAAAACACGTATGACTAACCAAACACCAAGTAAACTTAACATTAGTTAAAATACTTATTTTTAAACAAAAAATATCAGTTTACTTACTGATCTAAATCAGTTTTATAAAAATCATTCGAAAAGCCGATTTTTGACTGTTTTAACGCATAGTTTTGCGTTAAACGTTACTGTAATCATCCCAACTCGGATTGACTTGATATTTTAACACAATACATATTATTTACTGATTATAATAGTGGTTATAATCAGATTAGTGCAGTTTTTGTGTAAGTCAAATAAATCATGCGATTTCACGTATTTTACAACTTCTAATGTACCAAGTACAACATGCAAAGCTAGTAAACATTATGGCAAAGTTATATGTCACTAAACACTTTAAAATAACTTTATTTTAGTGTTTATAATCTGATTAAGAATGTGGTTCTGAAAATAAGTTTATACCTTCAAGATTTCTTAGTGGGTTTTTGAAAAAAGATGGTGATATGAGGCTTTGTTCTTGCTTCGATCTTCTTGAAATCACCTCTAAACATCCATATTAGCTTGGAATCACCTTGGAATGCCTTTGATTCTTCAAGAAATAGTTTGAAAATTTTGATTGTGCGTGTAAAGGGTGTTCGACCGAGCTTTACAATGGGAGGGAGAGAGAGTAAATTTTAGATGCTAATTTGATAAAATGGAGTGTTTTAGAAGGTTTAATGATTAGGCTCAAGACACTATGATCCACTTGGCAAGTTCTTACATTTTCAAGGTGGGTGGCACCTCCCCTAGCCGCCACCTTTACTCTCTCCCTCTCCTATATACACACACAATATCATATACATACATATATATATGTAGATTGGTGTTAAAAACAAGCATTTCACTGGATACCGGGTATTTTATCTAGCGTTTTAATACCGTTTTAGTGCGTTTTAAATTATTTTTATCATTCTATAAAAATAATCACACAAATTTATTACTGTAATAATTACCAGTTGCCTTGACTGGCTGCGTTGACGGTATCTTGTCTAATGTGCGCGGTATCGCATGATACGCGCTCAAATTCGAAAAATAGAGTTTCTTAGCGTTTTAATTTATTTTTCCTCAAGAATATGATTAAAATTATTAT
Organism: Helianthus tuberosus; assembly: GCA_030545235.1. Lineage (NCBI taxonomy): Eukaryota > Viridiplantae > Streptophyta > Magnoliopsida > Asterales > Asteraceae > Helianthus > Helianthus tuberosus. The sequence goes on from JARYGA010008245.1 coordinate 72,309, forward strand.
TCTAATCATAACAGACTATTTTTAGGATTTTAACACTGATCGGGTGGTCACCGACGTTCGTTTCGCATTTTAACCGTTGCACGATAAACGTTTATCTTATCGCTGCCAACATAATTTTTACCAAGGTTTAAATTTACCAACTCATTAAATATCATATATAAACATCATAATCAGTCAAATACAACCTTTTATCTATTCACAACACGTGTTACAGTTGTACGGTACAGCCTGAAAAGCCGGGTGTCACAGTCTCCCCTGTTTAGGAAATTTCGTCCCCGAAATTTTTACTCTACAAGTTTTGTTTTCGCACTTGGTGGGGACAGTAAAAATAAGCTTGCTGAATACGGTCTTGTAGTTTCTACGAGAAACTTTGATTCTTACGAAGAATCTTCGTAGACCTATATTACACACATTCTTATTTCCAAATTTCACGTCTCAACGCTCTCTACCTTTTCCAAGGTTCAACATTTACAAGCACTTAGTCAGGTAAGGTTAAATCAATGTTCCACCATTTTGGGTTTAACATATGTATATTTACATTTACATTGCCCTATACCTGAGGTAGTTTGAGTTTACACATGATTGATCCAACTCGAGCTGGGCTCTCGAAAGTATCTAATCTCATGAACTCATTTTCTTTCCTTCTTGCATTCATTTAAGATATTCACGTATTGCACAATCAATAAATCACATATACTACTATAATTCTGTAATCGCCTCTCCGGTTATCAACATAACTCTTCTACGGTACTTCGATAAACTTCCGTTTATCGCCTAAATAAATTTCTTCAAAGAATAAAATCTGTGTATTATCCATTATACACTTTCTCTAACTGAACACATGTTACACATCATGTACACCACTCTATCTTCTATGGTAGCTTGAGCCTATAAGCGACTGATCCAACTCAAGATGGGCTCTTGAAAGGACCTAATCAATGTGGCTTAGCTTTTCCTTTCTCTGTTAAACCCAGTAGCACCTTTGTAAGATAACTCCTTCAATAGAACCAAATCTTCGATCTGAAATCGCAATAGTTTCCTTCAATTGTCTATGTAATCCTTCTGTTGATTAATTGGCGACTTTTAACTTTCCCTCGATCTAGGCAAATCCAGTCGCTAGTTTCCTAGATAAACTAGGGCCTGGTTAATCATCTTTTGCCACATTAGCTTAACAAAGTGGCAATCAACACTTCCATCCATACAAGGCTTCAAACCGAGCAACCTAGATACTAGCATGATAACCATTATTGTAGCATAACTCTGCCAAGGTCATGTGAGTATCCTAACTTCCTTCAAAACGAATCGCACACGCTCTCAACAGTCCCTCCAATGTTTGAAAAGCTTCCTCCTACTTTTATGTCCAATCAATTCCCCTTTTCCTTTTGGGGTTATTAGCGTCGATGGCTGCACTAATTTAGAGAAATTCTTAATAAATCTCCGGTAGTACCCAGCTCGTCTTATGAATTGTCGTACTCCCGATGGGGTTTTAGGCGCTTCTCAACACTTGATTGCTCCGATCTTAGACGGATCTACATACAGTCCTTCCTTATTTCTCATCAACTCCATGGTCGACTTCAGATGTTACTCATGATTCTCCTTGGCTCACGTATAAGCAAGTATGTCGTCGATGAATATTATCACGAATTTATCCATTTAGGGTTTCCATACCCTGTCCATGAGATCCATGAATATAAATGGCGCATTAATTTAGTCAAAAGGCATGACTAATAACTCGTAATGGCCATATCGTGTTTGAAAAGCAGTCCTCAGTATATCTTCGTCAGCAACCTTCAACTAATGATATCCTGATCGTAGGTCGATCTTCGTGTTGTAGCTGGATCCCTGTAGCTTGATCGAACAAATCATTAATCCTCGCTAAAGGGTACCGATTCTTGATAGTCAACTTATTCAGCTCTTTAAAATCAATACACACCCTAAAGGATCCATCCTTCTTCCTCACAATAAAACAGGTGCACCCCAAAGTGAAAAGCTTGATCGAGTGAAACCCTTGTCCAGTAGCTCTTGAAGCTGATTCGACATTTCTTTCATTTCAGACGATGCTTAATCTATAAGGAGATTTTGCATATGGGTGCAGCACCGGGTACCAGATCGATTTGGAATTCGATCTGTCTCATAGGGGGTAATCCAGGTAAGTCTTTTTAGAAAAACTTATGGATAATTGCGAACAATAGGAATCTCTTCGATATCCCTACATTTTGTTGGTGCATTCATCTGTCGTGTTCGTCTTATGTCGAGTCTCAGTTTCATTGCGGATTTGATCAAGACATGATGTCATCTTACTCATTGATGACATCATGAATATGACATCATCATTACAACAAATGCACATGAAACAAGAATGTATAGTCTGTTCGCTTGAAAGTCAAATATGTCGGTTCGCTTGAAACAAGATTTTTGTCATGTCCGCTTGAACTTGTAACCGCTTGAAAGTGTATGTGTCTTTCAAGCGGACTAGCAACACTATATATAGGTGGTAATGTCTCTCATTTCAAGCGAACAGGCAGGAGAGTTCGTGAATTCCATACCGAGGTGTTTAAAGTGATAACCAAGCTGTTTGTAATTGCTATTATATCAATCAAATCAGTGTTTAAAGTGATAACCAAGATGTTTCGAACTCAGTTTCTTATTTTCCGCATCTGAAACTGATAAAATCTCTTCTGAATGACTCGTTTGGGTCACAAACCGATCCTACAAGTGGTATCAGAGCTCAGGAGGAAGAGATCTTGCCAAAACAGCCTGTTTTCGTCACTTTTTTTGTTTTTACACCATTCTTTTTCAAAATTAAAAATTTTTTACGGTTAAAATTGGTTCAAATTCACACATATTATACGCAATCATGTTTTAACGAATCCTGGAAAGTTTCATTATTAAAATCGATCTAAAACTTGATATTTTCGGTATTCTCGCTTGAAATCTGTTCGTAGCTGCTGACGTCAGTGACTGTTCAAGCGGACATAACACCGTGAGTCCGCTTGAAAACATCATCTCGCTTGAGTTTACACCGTGACCGCTTGAAAATGACACACCGCTTGAAACGACAAATCGCTTGAAACGTCACATCGCTTGAAACCAACACACCGCTTGAAAGTGCATTGATATTATCATTTCATTTTTAAAGTTTCCATGTCTCATAAATTGGAAGTCAGATTGCATGTGAATATCTTGGTTTAAACAAGTTGCATGTGATTACACTGTTCGAAACTTTTGGAATAATATTCATTTGAAAATTGTGTTGTCAGCCCAATTGAATTAAAGAGCTGATTAAAAGTATTCGACCCAAGTTCATCCACTACATTTGAGGTCCAATGGGATTTGAGTGGTGATCAACATTGTCGGCAATTTTTTAAAGTCAATTGTGTCAGCCCATGTGATTTATAGTTGAGGCCCAATCAGAATTAAGTTGAAAATTAAAGTTGCGGCCCAATCAAATTTCAAACTACATATCACGTGAACAATTATCAGATCCACTAAAGTCAAGTTTTGGTGATATCATTTAGAGTTTTGTCGGCCCAATCAATACTAAAGCTCAATATATCTTCAGCCCAAAGTTTGGGTGATACAGGTGTTTTACGAGTTTGACCATTTTGTTTGAAAAGTCTATTTTGTGAACATTTAACCGAAACATGGATTTTGAAGAATTATTGGCGTATATGAATTATGAATCTCAGCAGTATATTCCGATAAAGCAAGAAGGAGAAACAGTCTCAGCAAAAGAAGCTGTTGAAAAAATTCCAGTTTTTGATTATTCGTCTGATGAAGAGAATGACAAGTATGAAGAAGAAATCCAAAGACTTGAAAATCTTAAACAACAACTTCCATCTGATCAACGTAGTGGAAAGTTATTTTATGCTGATAAAATTGAAAAATTGAATGAAAAACAAGTTGAAAAAAGGAAGAATCAAAAGACAGTTATTGTTAAAGAAGAGATCAGAGCTGAGAAAGAAGTAAAAGCAGTAACAACAGAAAAGCAAACCAAACCTAGTGTGAAAAGACAAGTTGAACAAATTCCAGCTGTCAAGATTGAGAAAGTAGAATCTGAAAAACCTGTATCTGTGAATCCTGAACCAGTATTAAAGAAAAAGGTTGAAGAAGATGCACCTATCTTTGATCATTCATCAGAAAAAGGGAGTAAGGATGAAAGTGTTCATGAGGAAAAGAAACAGGTTGAAAATATTTCAGCTTTAAAGGTTGAGACAAAAGCTGATGATAAACAGATTCTTATTTTGCTGAAAAATTGTGAGAAGTTGACATCTGAAAATGACAAACTCTTGAAGGAGGTTGAGAGTTTGTCATTAGAAAACAAAAATCTTAAAAAATCAGAAAATGTTTTGAAAAATCAAATACACAATTTGGAAAATGAAAAAGTAAAGATTGAAAAAGATTTTCAAAGTCAAATAAAGATTCTTGAAGATGGGAGATCTGTTTTTAGCAAGAATAACATTGAAAAGCAAAAATTGATAAATTCTCATCTTCAGACGATTATTCGACTTGAAAAAGAAGCTGAATGTGCTCAAAAGAAAATCAAAGAGTTAGAAGGTAAAATCAGGGAATGGGAAGAAAAGTTGAAGGTTTTTGTGAATACTTCAGCTATTCCCTGCCCAAAACCAGTTAATTCAGTTCCAATAAGTGACGATGTCACAAACTATGACAAAGTCATAGTTGAAGATTGTGATGAGAAATCTGATGATGAAAATAAAAAAACTTGAGAAAAAGAAATTATTTTTGAAATTAAAAGAAAAGTTTCAAGAAACTGGTTTGCAATCTACTGAAACAGGTAAATGTTCAACACAGAAACTTGTGAAAAAGAATGCAAAACAGGAACAAAAAGTAAAAATTTCAAAAGATTTTCAAAAAGAAAATAAAAGCTCATCAGATCAATCATCCAATCGCAATAAAAAATCACAAAAAATGAAAAATCAAAACTCAAAAATTGTTGGTAATAAGTGGTGCAGGTTTGACCACAGTGCTTCAAAGCCAAATTCAGCTTTCAGGAGGAGTGATGATTATCACAAAGCCAGACAATGCTATGATCTGAATGTTTGGACTGAAGGTGGTGATTGGTATGATAACAGAGTATGTTACACATGTGGTGTAAAACAGATAAAAGTCCTGATAAATCGTCTTGCTCGCCAAAGAATAACAAATCAAGCAAAACGAATTCATCAGATACAAATCTGAGGACAGAGGAGAGAGTAAAGAAAAAGAAAGAGAAGGCAGTTAATCAAGAGATTAACAAATCTGGCGATGAATTTGTTTCTTCAGAAACAAAGGAGCCACATTTTGGCGATGAATCTGACTCATCAAAGTCAGACAAGCCACGTGCAGGCAATAAATCTGGTTTGGTAAAGCCAGAAGAGCCATCGGTTGAGGTAAAAAATGAGAATTCTGGTCTAACAATGGATGATGCAAATTTTCCACCATTGTTAAACAAGAATTTAAAATCACCCAAGGACATTCAGGCTTGGGTGAATCTGTTTAAATAGAAAAACCTGACTTGCCGGAGCTCCCAGGTTGGTAAGAGTGGAGCAAGAATAGGCATCTATCTTTTTTGGTTGGTAATCATACAAGTGGTAAAGATGGAAGATTTTCACTTACAAGTGGTAAAATCAAGGACATTAAGTTGTACTTGCATTTTCCTATAAGTGGTTAATCAAGGTCATTAGTTTGAACTTGATTCGGCCATACATTCAACTGATTGATTGAGAAGCAAGATGATGAATCAAACCCCAACTTTACAAGTGGTAAAATCAAACTTATTTTCCGGAAAAACCATTTGATTAAAACAAACTTAAGTGTTTTGAAATCACAATGGGAAAATAGTTTGTTGTAAGGGGGAGTTCTGATTGTTTATGCCAAGTGGATGGCGAATTGAAGTGATTCGATATCAGTTGTCATTTTATTGTACAGTTTTTATTTTCAAATTTCCTAAAATGCGTTTGCATTTTAGGGGGAGTAAGAAATTTCTGAAAATCCAAAAACATTTGAAAATTTGAAAAAGCCAAAAACATGATAAAATGAAAAATGAGTTTTGTGTCAAAGAAGAGGAAATGATAGTACATCAGTGGACTATCACAGCATGCTAAAGAATTGGAAAGTCAAATGTGATAAACGGTCTCACTTATGATGTGTCAGTAGTTTTTGCACATTTAGTAGATTGTGACGAGATATAAACCTAAATTCAAACTTGCTTATATCGTGGGGAAACATCTCTCGGATATATAGGTAACCCCTGAAATCTTGTTTGAAAGATCCCTCTTTCTGAGATACTAGGTCTTTATGCTCAGTGATATCTGGGGTATTATCCCGGGACTTCTGATTTTGCGGAAGCAATGGCCTAGTCCCCGGAGAATACTTTCTGCTTGCTTGAAATATAGCGCCGCCCTCAGCAAATTGATGAAATAATAAAATTGATAGTCATTGCTGTTGTAATTCAAAAGATCCTCTAAAGGGGACCCATTAAAAGTTGAAGCCGTCATCTCTCTGCTGAACGGAAGTTCTGACCTGAGCTCTCACGGTTTCGTACTATAATTTATTCCCTTACAGATATCATCTGTGGTATACTCACCTGTAAGACTGAATATTGGGTTCTGGATACGGGAGTATATTCTGAGGTGGGACACACGATTAAGTTTAAGTGCTTAAGACATTAATCTCGTATCTCGAAGCAGTTGAACTTTGTGTGAGAATTTAAGTGGACCAGGATACTGACAATCTAAGTGAATCGTTTAGAACTTAAAATGTCGCAAGCTTAACGGTGTTAGTGATTTGTCTCATAAACTGATATGATCCTCTTACACAAACTCACAAAAATATTGTCTGTAAATATTTCTTTACTGCATTTCTTTATATTCAAAAATTCCAAAAATATTTTTAGTGTGTTTTAGCATAAATTTTGAAAAATTCAAAAAGATTTTCGACAACTGGTGTTGGAGAGCTAATTTTAAAAATTCCAAGTGCTAAACATGATGAACAGATGGTTTGGGAGAGTGTGTTGTTTTTTGAAAATAAAAATGATATTTCTTCAAGTGGTTCATCAATGATTAACATTGAAAAATCATTCTTTGATTGTAAAATTCCTGCAAGTGGTTCATTAGATGATGAGATTGTTTTTACAAATTATCATCAGAAAATTTATTTTTGGGTAGAGAATGTGCAGGTTATTTGAATGATAGAAAGCCAAGTTCCGATATCTGAGGACTTTGTGATTTCAACATGCCAGACTGCGATCCCAGCATATCGAAAGGGGGAGTCTGAAGACATCCGAGTAGAGATTGTCCGTGAGGAGTCTATTGATACTGAAGAGGAGAAGGAGATAAAGTTTGAGGATGCTTACACTGTGAGATATTTCAGAGAGAGTTCAGACTGATAAAGACTAAAGACGTTGAAGACTCGACACTTAAGACTCATCAACATCTGAGGGGGAGTCTGTTGGTGCATTCATCTGTCGTCTTCGTCTTATGTCGAGTCTCAGTTTCATTGCGGATTTGATCAAGACATGATGTCATCTTACTCATTGATGACATTATGAATATGACATCATCATTACAACAAATGCACATGAAACAAGAATGTATAGTCTGTTCACTTGAAAGTCAAATATGTCGGTTCGCTTGAAACAAGATTTTTGTTATGTCCGCTTGAACTTGTAACCGCTTGAAAGTGTATGTGTCTTTCAAGCGGACTAGCAACACTATATATAGGTGGTAATGTCTCTCATTTCAAGCGGACAGGCAGGAGAGTTCGTGAATTCCATACCGAGGTGCTGCCGGTGTGAAGACTGATTGTAATTGCTATTATATCAATCAAATCAGTGTTTAAAGTGATAACCAAGCTGTTTCGAAGTCAGTTTCTTATTTTTCGCATCTGAAACTGATAAAATCTCTTCTGAACGACTCGTTTGGGTCACAAACCGATCCTACACATTTGGCGTTCATATCCACTACGTTAACAAAGAACGCATGATAGCCTTTTCTCAACAACTTGAGCATCCTCATAACACTGACGACTCTCAACACTCATCACTCAACACTCGATCGGTCTGTCTCCGCGAACAACTACCGCCTCTCTACCGTCATCAGGATGAGATATCCTAGCTAGCTTCTTCAAGCGATAGTCCCCACTTCATTCTTGGATAATCAATCCATCCTCACATCTTCGTCAAAGCTCCCCAGCTCCACTGGAAATATTTCGTCACTAGAACTATGATCACTTAACTAATTACTACAACCACGAACGACCTCACTAGTTTCCATCAAATTACCAATTGCTAGTTCTATCGAGCACTTTATACTCAGCTTACTTGTTGGTGAACACAAAAATGGTTTAAAGTTTTTCGAAACAAAACTCAAGTCAACTTTGGTATTAAAAGTATGAACATAGATTGGTTTTTGATTCGAAACATACCAGTAACAGTAGCAGGATTTTCACGTGCCTTCCCAGCACTCGCCTCGATGGCTTTGCCCACAATATCATGTCCTTTCAGTTTCGGAAAATTTCTTTTGTAGTGTCCTTGCTCACCACACACGAAGCATCCCTCGAGTGTAACTCCATCCAACGTACTCTTAACATACCACTTGGGAGTCACATGTCCGGTTCGGCATATCTGGCGCACTTCTCTTGTCCATTACATATATTATCTTTTCCTGACTCTCTAGGGTTAGCTGTGACAACTCGAGTTTTTAAGGTTTTTCCTCACTACTGTGTTTTCATAATTCGCTGTGTAGCAATATGTGCACCTTGTTATTTAATTGATAAATTATTGTATTTCGTATGTAATGTGTTACTGTTTGAAGGACTAAAGTAGTGATGAGTACTGAATTGTTATGTGCTTATGAGTGAACAAATTTAACTGTTTACAAAATAAACCCGCATATGATGAAACACTGAGTGTTTCGCCATAGACTATCCCAACGAAACCAAGAACTTTTGTCACACACACTACCCGACGAAACCTTGGGGTCTCGCCATGATCACCCCGACGAAACATTGGAGTTTCGTCCAATGGGGTTTTACCGATAAAGGGATCTCGGCCCATGTGTGGCCCAATAGTGTTTAGGTTATAAGAATTGTGTTTTGGCAGCATAAGTTACGTAAGTTATTTTGTTTAGTGAAACCCTAGACACTTTCTACTCTCCCTGGTAACCGACGGCTGCATCTATCCTTCTCAACGAAGTTCTCTTGCAATTTCGTGATTATCCCATTGATCAGTTAGCATCCTATCCATATTAGATTCGAGTCCCTGTTATATTCGATTGTAATTTGGTTGAATTATTGATAATTGCCATCAAAACCTGTTCAGTATGATCTGAAATTGTGAATAAGGGTTAGCATTTGTGTCGATTTATGTGACGGGTTTGAATGATGAAATCCTGTTGATGTGAAATCATGTGTGCTGTTGATGTTGTGATTGTGTATCCTATTGATGATGTAATTATGTGTATGATGATTAACCGGCACGATGATTGTATGTCTTTTCTGAGATATTATGTGATTAGGGTTTCAAGTTGACGAATGAAATTATTGTATTACTGATCTGAATAGGATGATGTGGGTTGTTGATCGATGAGATAAACTGCTGCTATTGATAAATTTGATGAAATTTATTGCATGCAATGATTACCAAATGTGTTAGATTGATTTGATGTAAACGAACCAGAAAAATCTGTAACTGTTAATTGGCTGACGAAACAAACACCTCGATGAAACACCTATCACGACGAAACCTGAAGTGTTTCGTCAAAGGGGAACCATGACGAAACCTGGGGGTTTCGTAAGGAGGGATCACGACGAAACCTAGGGGTTTCTTCAGTAAGGGATCACGACGAAACATGGGGTTTCGTCAAGAGGGTAAACAAGCACAGTAAGCTAAGTAAATTCTGTGGATGGATAACTAGGTTAATAAGGCATAACTAGGACATGTGATATTAATTAATTATGACTTATAAGGCACGAATTGGTTGGTATGTTTAACATTTAATTGTTGTGTACTGTTTCGGGTCGTGCATGAAAACTGTGGACTTATGTGAGCTTGAAATAACTGTTAAGTGCTATGTGGTAGATGTCGCTTGAATATACATTATGACCATGATTATTACGCAAACTTTGTGAATGTGAACTAATCGTGCATACGTAAATATCATAGGCTTTGACTGATTAATTGTGAACAAGTAGATTAACAAACCGAGCAAACCAAGGTGAGTTCACACTTTCTACAAGGCATGGGATTCCCGGTGGTTTGGGAATGGGTTAAGAAGTTAAAACGGAACCTACATATTCACCTCTAACAGAGTATGTACCTCCGTCCTCGGTTGGGAAGGACGGCAAAATTTAACCTACGTATTCTCGGTTGGGTAGATTACGTACCTCCGTCCTCGGTTGGGAAGGACGACAACATATAACTTACTAGACAAAACTCTATCATGAAGTCCCTCATTTTTATATCGACTTAATCGCCTGGCCATTGGCGAGCGGGTCATTAGTTAATAGCGCTATTAGGGTTGACAAGCCTCACACCGTGCCGGTAGGACGGGTGTGTACTGATGGATCTGGGCACTTACTCAATGATGATAGACATTGACGTAGGGCACAACTTCCTCAGTCAGTTGTCGATATGGTAACAGTCTAGTGGTTTACAACATGGGGTAGCCCCCACTGATTATGATTTGGGAAACAGGGAATTGGATAACTCGTGGTATCGAAACAACTTATGGTTGTTGGAACAAACATTAAAACTGGACAACCTACTGTGAACTCGCTTAACTTTGTTGTTGACTCGTTGTTACATGCCTTGCAGGTCGTTAGGTGCTTTTAGGGAGCTTGCACGAGGAGGAGAAGTCGTTGTGGGATATGGACTGTTATGTCCCATGCTAAACATTCGAACTTTAAACTATGTTTTGGTTATTTAATCTTTGCTATGCTTCCGCTGATTACTTAAACTTGTTTGATTTCTTTTGGGCACCAATTATATTGTGGTTGGTTTTATTTAATTAATTACATTGTTCAATATGATTGGTGGCTTGATACTGGTCATGTCACGCCTCCTGCGGTGATACTCTGCTTGTGGATTTTGGGGGTGTGACAGATTGGTATCAGAGCCATTGGTTATAGTGAACTTGGTTTTAAAAAGGGAAAAGCTTTTTGACAAAACCATACTATAACCTGTACAGTGCTCAACGATCCACAACGACGCTTCGCTCCACGTGCAAGGCTCAACACTACAGGTGATATGGTTTATATATATATTGCCTGCCTGTTAGCTTACTCAGTGCATTGTTCATAGCATGCTTAGTTAACGTAACAACTATTGATTGGAACATGTGTGCTTACTCGCTTCTGTCATCACACACTTATGCAATTTCACGACACTTCTCTCACTTGTGCTTTCTTTGATGTGAAGATCATGAGTGGACGTTTGAACTTGACTCAAGCCCAGCTGACGGCTCTTATCAATGAACGAGTTGCTGAGGCACTCGCAGCAGCCCCTGCCCCTGCAGGAGGTATAACCTGCCATTCCTCCCTATCCTAGGATGTTTAGATCCTACTCTCGTGAACCAACTCTTGTGCTTAACCTTGTCTTTTCTTTCTCACGTGACAGGTCAGCATGCTCAGCCTCCCGTATGTACCTTCAAGACCTTTATGGACTGTCGACCTAGTACTTTCAACGACACAGAAGGAGCTGTAGGTCTCCTTCACTGGTTTGAGAAGCTCGAATCTGTCTTTGAAATGTGTGAATGCCCTGAAGCTCGTAGGGTGAAATTTTCTACTGGAACACTCGAAGGTGCTGCGTTAACTTGGTGGAATGCACAGGTCCAAATGCTAGGGTTGGAGGCTGCTAATGCCACCCCATGGAATGATTTCAAGGATCTGATCAAAGAGGAGTACTGTCATTGCGGCGACATTCACAAGCTAGAGGTGGAGCTTTACAATTTAAAGATGATGGGGTTTGAAATCGAGGCGTATACGAAGAGATCAA